>VXBR01007332.1:4060959-4149196 GCA_013400215.1 Cisticola juncidis | reverse complement strand
TTTTTTTTTTTTTTTTTTTAAATAGTTTTCTGCAGGGCTTGACCTGAAAGGGAGCCAGGCTTGGGAACTCATGCAGCTTCCAGCCACGTGCATGAATGGTGGTGGCCTGCAGCAGTTTATAAGAGTAAAGCTGAGGAAGCAGGTGGAGTAGGAATGTTCTTCCACAACTATATACCAAATGTTTTTGGTCCTGCTCATCAAAAACAATCAGAGAAAGCCAGTAAAGGCTTATTATGTACAGGTCTGCACCCCCTAACTTGACATCTCTATGCTGGATTGCCTGTGACTGCTCACCTGTCTCAAAGACAGCACTGAGGGCTTTCCAGAGCAGACCCCAGTGGTCTGAGCAGCAGGGGCTGCCTGCTTTGTCACGTTACTGCTTTGTCGGGCTCTGTACTCCTTTTAGCACAGAGCAGCCCTTTGTCTGCAGGCACAAACCCATCTGTTGATAAATAGCTATACCACGCAGCATGGGAGGGGCTGGGTGTCCAAGGACCAGATCTGTTCAGTCTAGATTTCAAGCCCTCAGATAGCAAAGGTCTTTCCAGGGAATACCTTAAATGAACAGGGAAAAGACACTTGCCTGGTGTGGCCAGCCATACATCCAGGCACTTTCCTATCTGTAAAACTTGTCACAGTGCTAGATCATCATTTTAGGTATCCCTCAAAAATATACTGAAAAGTATATTCATAGAAGAGAATTATCAGAAGGTTTTAAATATTCACACGTGCACACCTCAAACTAGGCAAGTGTGGCTTCATTACTTTTTAAAAACAGTATGCAAATATACTATTTCAAACCTAACCTCATGAAAGTTTCAGTATTGCATGCTACAGAGGACTGTTGAACATCCTGCTTGTCGTCTTTGTTGTGGATAATGAGTAGGAGTCTAGCAGACACCGGCACACTGGAGACTGCAGTGGTCTGTAGACATAATATTTGTGAGTGCAGGAAGATAATGGAATGGAAATAACTGAAATGATGGATTTTGTTAACTAACCTACATTATAGATCTTAAATGAACTCTGACAACACTGCAGCACCCACTGGTTGGCCTACAGAGGGCAACCAGATTCTGAGTATTGTCCTTCAAGTTTCCCAGGTACCACCTTTCTGCAAGTGAGCTGGTCGCTGCTGTGTGGGGAGAGCTGTACAAGGCCTTCCAGGACATTATACACACAATACTTTTTCTTCTTTGCTAAGTGCCAGTTTCCTCTGTTTACCAGAATTTCTTCTCTACCAGGAAGACTGTTTTTTCCAGACTGAGAAAAGGAAAAAATAGATTTCTTAACCTCTTGTAGGAACAATATGGGTATTCATAGTCATCTATGTATGAAAGGTCTGCCATGTCAGGAAAAATGATGGGTTTGCAGTGATGTGTATAGTTTCCTGATTCTTCTATCACAACAAGCTGTTCCAAGATTAGATGTTCCTTCATAACTCAGACCTATATTTATGCTGATAGATGTTATAGTTCCTATTTGGTGTTAATCTTACAGGCCTACAGAGGAATTCCCACGTTGCTTGTGAATAAAGCAGGCAATAAAATATTTAGGAAATGTCTGTGTTTTAAGATAGAATTTGTTTCAGCCAGGGGATTTTTCTTAGACAGGTAGTTGCATACTTCCTAGCATCTGAGACCAACAGTATATATATTTATATATTTATATATTTATATATTTATATATTTATATATTTATATTTATAATTTAATGTGACTCAGCTTTGGATTTTGCTAAAATATTATGATAGGATCGTTATTTAGGAGACAGACTTTAAAAATGTTTCCCTAAACTTTGCTAAATGCTGTTCTTAAAATTGGTACAGTTGGGGGAAAAGAAGTGCCTGGCTGGCAATAGCTTATTCAAAAAAGAAGTGTTTTCCAGAACAGCATTTGCTCCAGCCTCTAGTGGCTTTGGTTTTCTGTTTTTTTTTTTTTCTTTTTTTTTTTTAAGAATATGTGTGGGCTGAAGGGGAAGAAACAAAAGGAAAAGAGAGAGAAGAGCTGATCTGAGAACATGATACCAAAGTGAAGGAGTAATGTAAATGAGGCCAAAGGAGGAAAGAAAAAAACCCAATCTTCAACAAAGAATATTTTTGTTCTATTAACCTCTTGAGCCAAAATTAAACGTGCATTTAGAATAAGAAAAATGGTCCATTATTTAGCCTGAAAATTCTGAGCTTTAATTGTCAAACAATAGTCATTAGTTTGGCTTGACACAAGGCTTTTTGTCAAATACCACAGCTCAACTTTACTGATGGCACAATTCCAACATGATCCCATGTGAAGCCGCTTTCTTTTTCCTTAAGTGTCGCAAATTATTTATAACAGATACCAAACAATGCAACCAAAACCATGGAGAATATTGAAGATTTCTGAAATCAACCCTCCTCCAGTATTTTAACCATGGTGATTTATATCCCTTAAAATCCCCAGTCTGAGCTTCTCCTCGAGTTACACTCTGTGACCCTTTGTCCCTGCTCCTGTCCGGTCCTGCTGCCCTGGGCAGTGAATGGGGGTCTTGGGAGAGGCCGTGCACTTCAGCAGAACCAACTCACGGCTGCTTGGGCAATGCCAAGCCTGACCTGAGGCTCTGCTGGCCCTGCTGCAGTGTCAGCACCAGCTGGGGCACTGAAAGCCAGCCTGGGGGCTGCTCTGTACCCCTGAAAGGACATGGCATTGTCATTGTGGGGCACCAATGACATGTGTGAAAAGCGCTGGAATGCCAGGATATTTTACCTTGCTGCTTGCAGAGATCGAATACTCTCTTGACTTACCAAAGCTTTAGGAGAGACAGCACATCTGTGAAATTAGTTTGTACCAACACACCACGCAAAAATCTTCCTGTATTTATTGTTACTGTGCCCTTCATTTTGCACTGAGCAACATTTCCTTTTTGTCAATGCCTAGGCTTTTGGCCTCTGCATCTTTGAGTGCTGAAGGACTACATTTTTTTCATGTAGTGTTTTGGAGTCAAATGGTAATTCTTTGGTATTATAATGCACTAAACTTTGGACTTAGAAGCATATAATTTATATAATGTTTGGGAAATGAAGTGTTATGGATTGCTCTTTTCCTGTAGTTTTGGGATCACAGTTGCTAAATTCCTTCCTTTCAAAATTCTCCTTAGAAAACAGTATTAACCGACTTTAAATTTATATAGAGTCTTTTCATACATTAAACCAGACTCAATAATTATGGAACTAATTCATGAAAGTTGAAGACATTCCTTATCATAAAAAAAATCAATACAATCACAGCTATAAGTGAATGTAAATAAGATTTAGTTTTATCTACTATCTGAAAAGGCTTTCTTCTGATAACAGAAGTGCTTACTGTAGTCCACTTGCTTTTTTCTTTGAATAGAGATAGTTTAGCATCTGGAAAAGTGTACGGAAGGATAAATCAGAGTTTTTTGGATACAATCTCTTCAAATACCTTTTTGCCGAGCTCTGTGACAGTAGCAAATGGATTGTGGAAACATTCCTGTACCACCAGTACAGTGTCGCTGTGGCTGGTGCCACAGGGAAAAGAAACACAGAAGGGGACAGGCAGGGAGCTGTGCTCAATGCCTGGGCTGTGCTGCTGCTCCAGCTGAGAGCAGCAGGCAGTATTCTGCAGTGGTGGCAGAGCATTTTTCCTGGCCCCGGGGCCTTATTTTTCCTGGCAGGAACAATGGGTTGTGTGCCCAGGGCTCCACTGCTCACTCGCAGCTGCACCAGGGTGTCACATCGGAGTCAGCAGTAACAACATGCATGGAAAGTAATCCATGGAGGTGGTGCTGGAATTCTACACTGGTTTATTTCTGACTGTTCCAAAACACCTTTACTATTTAGCTCATGTCTAATAGCACCAAGAAGTGCTGTAGGCATTTTTCTAAAAGAAGAAAATTTCGTCAGGAATACATTGACTGCAGTGACTCTGAAACCAAGCCCAAGCAACCATATTCTGTGCCTAGAATGGAAAATGAATAGGAGGGGTTGGACTGGAAGACTCAGTGTTATGCAAAACATACTAAAAAATACATATTCCTTTTTTTTTGTCCTTCAGTACTGCAGAACAGTAACCTACAAAAACCATGAAGTAACAGATTTAAAAACAATTCTATTAAATTACTTTTTAAACTAGACTTGACTACATAGAATGCAGCAAAAGAAGCGAGTTAGAACATTCTACATATGAGATTTAAGCCAGAAAATCTTTCATAAACACTCCTTGTTTGATGAGATAACAAATTATCAAACTCTTTTGGCTGGTTATCTGGTTGGGGTTTTTTCTGTGCTTGAAAGCCTCATGCACCAAAGCTCAAGTTATTCAGATAAATATCTACAGTAAAATGCAGTCTCTCTAGAGAGAAGTATTTGGCCTTTCTTGATCTGATGTGCTTCATGTTTTATACAAAATACTCAGGATATCAGTATTTAATATGTGTTACTGCATGATCAGGTGTACCCACTGAGTCAATAAAACCACCACCACCTTCCACACAACACAGAAACAGAACTGTAGAAAGGCACAGCACAGAGATGATCATCCATGCTGATAGCTTAGCAAACAGTTAGGACAAAGCCTGTGTTCATTTCTTCATTCACTAGACAGGACCAGAGACTAAGAAAGTTCTATAGCTCATTGTCTGTACTGTGCTAGTCCATTGTTTTCAATATTTATCTACTCCAGTTTAGGGTTTGGGTTTTTTTGCTAGTGTTGAGACTTGTCTCTCACTGCCCAAAAAACTCCCTCCATTTGGGTGAAAACTCCAGCCAGTTCATATGACAAATTATTTGTTTTTCTTGTTTCTGGTACCATTTGTTGTTGCATATACATCATCAAAATGTTCTTAACTGCAACATTTTTCATATTTTTAAACTCCTCCCATAAAATGGCATGGAAGTAATAATAAAATCATCTAACTACTTTGATTTTATTAGCAGTACTTTACCAATCACTGAGAAACTCACAGGGCTGTATTAAGTATTAAGACAAGGCAGAAGAAAGGCTCCCTTGTCAAGAGAGAACCCTCCTGGGTACCATAAAAAATCAACAGACAACCAGAAAAAAATACCATACCTCAGTCGAGCAGTTGAAAATACTGTTGTTTAGATTTTCATGTAAATTGGCATCTGTTCCTGTGGTGCATAAAAGCAGTGGCTGATTTTGGAAAAGTGTTAAAGTATGCTGTTGAGACTTCACTGTTATCATTATAAAACCAATGGGTAGGGATGAACTGATTTGCTAAGTCAGGATCAAATGTCACTGCATTCCGAGCAGTCTCACAAGCTTCTCTTTAATTGCTGGCTTGTAACGATTGTTTTATCTTTGTTAGGAAAAAGTTTTGCTAATGAGCATCTTACAATGATGCTCACATCTCACATCTGTTGGTAAAATGAAACTCCAAATCAAATTAATTCAAAGCGAGATTTTACATTAGAAATGCAATTACAGGAGAGCTGAACAGCAAGATACTTTGAAAATCACTTGAATTTGTTCCCACTCCTTCTCAAGAGCAAGGAAAATGTGTTCTTGCTTCTCCTTTCTAGTCCTTATTTTTAGAACTAGAATGAGAAAGACCTGATCTGGCAGCCTGCACCCCATTTAAATGATGGAATATCAAATTCAGAAGTATTTACTAGATGGAATTGAATAGTTATAAATGACATTTCTATTTCATTTTTTAATTTAAAGAATGTTAGTTACTAGTTCTGGCACCATGCTAGACAAGCAAGGATTTGCAATATTTTAAAAAACAAATCATATTTATGACAGGATAAGCATAGAGATAAAATTTTTTTTAAACTGACTTTTTCTGCAACTCAAGCATCTTAGAAGCTGTGTGCAAGCTGTGCTTAAATTACTGATGTACACTCACAACATGAAGATGTTCATTACAAGTGCAGAAAAATGCAAATCATAAAATTTGGCCACATGTAGGAGGTGAAAAAAAATAGCTTAACTTGTGAATGCTAAAATGCTGCTGATAATTTGATGCATGTTTTCTGCTCCCCCTGAGCCATGCTGAAATCTCATATGACAAGTCCTTAGTGTAGCCTTGATGCCTTTCACAGCAATAAAGGTAATATGTGCTATTCACATCACTGTGTTTCAGGGTTTCATAGCCTTGAACACTGTTGTGCTATGTATTGCCTAGTAAATATAATTTTCATTTGAAATGGTAACAGAAACAATCCCCAGTTTAAGGTCTAGCACTTCAAAGCATGCATTTCACATTTTCTAACACGAGGAAACCATAATGGAGACTCAATAAGCAAATAGAATTTATTCCATAAACATGATCTCTATTTGGTTCTAATGCTGTCTCTGATGGTAACTTGTTGTAGCCTAATTTGATTGCTTACTTTATCTTTGTGCATGTAAAAATGGGGATCGATATTTTGCAGTATAAATTAAAGTATTCTTTGTAGTATTATTACAGAAACTCACATAATCTGTTTATCTTCAGTGTTTAACAAACTGCCACAGTTCATTTTAACAAATGATCCTGGAAGAACAACACTGTGTTAGACCTCCAACAGCAATGTTTTAAAATAAAAATTCTTACAGTCAGCATAAACTTTACGCCTTTCTGTTTCTGGCTGGACTAAGCCACTGTTCAGAAAGCCTCTGCACAGGAAAGACAGTGGAGTAAACATTTAAATGATTTCCCTTGATGCTAAAATCTCCCTCAATGATTTATACCCTGTAACAGAAAGAATAATTCTTGTCTTCTGCTGTCAAATCAATCACTGACACTCTTGTCCACACAAAAACTATCTTGGAAAGCAGTTAACCCTGCTAGAGAATTAACCCAGTTAACATTTTAAAAAATATATACTATGGTTCTGGTATTGATCTCCTGGACTTTTTCATACACTTTCCCACATTTCAATCTTTACAATGCTCTTCCAAGCTTTTTAATCATCTGAAGATGAATCCTCACCAGCTTTCTCAAGGAGTGAGATCAGCCCTCCCTCTCAGCCTCCTCCTCTGTCCCATCAGCCACTCCTTCCTTGGGATTCCACCCTTTTGACATGTGCTTTTCCAACAGACAAAAATTTATTCTGAATCTCTTCCCCTTTTTTGCGAAATATTCCTCAATAAAGGGATTCTATTCTTGTAATTGGCAGCAGTTTGGAAGAAAAAAGTAGGATGAGCATATCCTATTGGTTTATTGATTTGCACTGGGCTGTACCTTACACCCCGTTACATTCTCTGAAAGAGTAGGTGGAGTTTCAGGTGTTTTTCCCCCCAAAGTAACTCAAATATACCTGAATACAGGCAAGCAAGATTCCTTGCAAACCAAATGCTTAAAATACACATTAATTTGATTTAGTTATATTAAAAGTTTTAAAATACGTCCATCCTTAAGCACAGTAAATTCAGAAAGGAAATTGCATTGGCAGGAAGCTATGAAAATGTTCCATGTTCATATTCCAAATGCAAATCAGTGTTCACATTAAACTCTTTTGATCATGATCATGTCAAGGAAAGCCCTGAACAGCTGAAAAATTATATAAGGGCTTTAACAATAATTTATGTGACCTGCTGAGTGCAGAAAAATCAGACTAGAACTGCAGTGATTGACTGATCTCCAGATCGAGGCTAATTGTTCAGGATTTCAAATCTATGGTAAGTACAACTGCAATGCTCTTAAGGTGTTCTCACTATTTAGATTACTCTGTAATCCCTATGAAACTGCTTGCAGATGAGATAAAGTTGCATTTTTGTAAATGGTACCTTTTTAACCCAAACAAGGAGCTAATTATTTCTGATGAGCTTAAGGGAAGGTGTACTCATCTATCCTCAGACAGACAAAATGCTTTTACTTAACTTCAGAACATTATCAGCAAAATGAACTTTGATAACGACTCAAAGAGGTTTACAGCAAGAAATTTGTTGTTTTAAGAAACATGTAACTCTTTAAAAGACCAGGTAAAGCCAAAAAACACACTATAAAAAGAGAGGAACTAATAATTTTGTCAGATTGCATTAAGAGTGTTTCTCTCTGTTGTAACTGGAAGACACAAGTTGCTGTCCCAAAGTTTAGAAATGAGAAATACAAAACACAGCTTAAACTAACAACTCAGCTTTACTGAAGGGCTTGATAAACACCAAAAAGTATTTCATTCACTGTCTCTTCTAGGTATAAATCAGAAATTTATTTGTGCTTACTTGTTCTCTAGTGTCTAGTACCTAATTCTACAGACTGCTTCCCAACAGGCAAGTTAAAGTACTGTACCAGGGATGAGTACACAAGGCTAGTGCTACTTTATCCACATCTTGGTAAGACCCTTTGTACTCCTGCTAGCTGACTCTCAGCATATTAGATTTTAGACCAGCAAATGTCTATGAATAATGTATTTATGAATGATCCCACTGACTTCAGAGGGTCTACTTAAAATTTATGACGTTAGAGAGGACGTGAGCAGCTTAGCAGCTTAAAATCTATTAAGATTTTAAGTACTTGCATACATTTTTAGGGAATGACTTTTAGGGAATGGTTCTTTTTCAGGAAGTTTGCTTGGGCTGAAAAGATCAAAGCATTCATCACATTATGGCCCATCTGCACTCTGTTCATGGGGAACATTGCCTGGTGCTACTTAAGGGCTGGTGCTTTTGAATATTACCACCAGTATTTTGTCATATATTTACCACTCTAACTACAGTGAGAAACAATGCTTTCCAGTAAGCTGAGTTTTGAAACAAAGTATTTCAAAATTATAAGCAATTTTTTTTGAACTTTCAAAAAAGAGTAGAAATATTCTTTTTAGATGTATTTTGAAGCTTGTATTGTTGATGTAAGATTGATACAAATCAATGATGAATATAAGCTTGCTTTTACTGTGTATTTTTGAGGATTTCTAAGGTTCAGTTGAGGGTACCACAGAGATTCATTCACATTTTACATGATGAATTGTAGATAAAATCTCCATGATTTACATATTCTGTACCTCATATCCATGGGATAATATTTTTAAGAACTTCTTTTACATGAAACTATAGACATTGCAGGCTAATGTCTGCAAATTAAAAATTGCAAGCTCACAGTAGATTTTCTGAGTAGCCTAGCTCTGGAAGTTTGTGGAAACCAATACTGCAATGATTTCCTTGTGCTGCTCTAACGACTGTACTGACATGTAAGATTCATGCTCTCACCCATCTGTCACAAAGCACAGATCAGGTAAACCATGTCATTTCTGCAGATATTTAGAAAAGGTTGGCAGAAATTTTTAGAAAGTTATTCCCTCCAACCTGTATATTTAGGTGAGTCATTTGTTCCCTCTGAATCCACTTTCCTCAGGGCAGCCGAGTGCATAAGTATTTCTGGCACTGATGGAAAAATAATCATCTGCTGTATCACTTTTTTCCCATGTGGGAAGTACATTTACTCTCCAAAGAGGAACTGAAACAAAATTGTTACCATTTTGACTAGTGGCAACGCAGAACAAACAGGAAACACTTCAAGGGAAATATTTACAAAGATAGCATACACAGAAGACTTAAGAAGCTTTCATATTATGAATGAATACTTAAAAGCAATAATCTATTTCTTCTCAACATTCATGAGCAGAAAGGGAGTCAAAATTAATTGGATTAGGAAACACGTAGTTTTTCATTAAACTGCACTTAATGCAGGTAACTGTGCATGGAAACTGTAATTATGGGCTGTGTATGTATTTTATATACAGGATCTATGTCCAGTAGGATAGGTAGCACTATTAGTGCAATTTTCAAACAAATTAATGGTTGAAACAACACTGACTTATGCTGAAAGTCTGAAGTACACCCTTCTCCCTGCACCCACTGGTTATTTCAGCATCACTTACTGTCCCACTCACCTGCTGTACAACGTTGTCACAGGGCTGTCGGATTAGAAACTGGGTGCTTCACATCTCTCAGTTGCATACTGATGCTCAAGATACTGGATAGAGTTACATTCTTCATTTAAGGAAGAAAAAAACCCAATCAAAACCAAAAATCTTGATTCCTTGGTTGCTCATGGCAAGTGAGGAATTCACATTTACAGACATAAAATATAGGAAAACAACTAGACAAAACATGAAGTTACCACCAGTGTGATTTTTCTCTCCTTTTTCACAGATCTCTCAATAGAAGAACAGCCCATATAAGGGGTTTAATTTTCAGTGCCCCTTGTTTTCCAAGTATGCACTCTGGCAGTTGTGTCATGCCAGTGAAGATCACCGCAGCACCACAGCAGAGCCCCTCCTGCATGCAGAGCTGTGTGTTTGCTGTGCATAAACATTCTCAACATGGCAAATGTCTGTGCAAAGGAAAAGCTGCTGTCGCTACTGCTTGTCTGAAACCAGGATCGAGTATGGAATCCAACAGGGAAGCTCTTTTAATTCCAACACACCACTTCATATCCCACTTTTTGCAAACTGAGAATCTGTGTTCAGGTTTTGGCAGTCTGACTCAAGACCATGTTTCTGAAATCACAGACTTTAATGGAAACATAAAGTTGATACACAAAACAACATCTGAAAACAGATCTGAAACATCTAAATTGGACTGTAAGTGACAGGAGCAAGCTTTGGTAGAATTGGATTATTTAGAATAACCATCACAACGCTAACAACGAGTCACTCGGGATTTACATCCCAACATTTGTAGCAAACGAAAGGTCACCCTTAACCATGGTAGATTACAAATAAAGACAAAAGTAGTGCTGATCATTTACTCTTCCACACAGAACATGACTCACACTCTGATTGTTCTCCCAAATATCAAGTCACTTTTGTAAGGACTACATTTTTATATTTCACCTTAACAAATTCCAGTGACATTTTCCTTGTGTAGTTTCAACAGCAGAGTTTTAGACCAATTTTGCTGTGCAACTGGTGTTTATTTGTTACTTTCAAGGTAATAGATTTATTTGGACTTATGTTATGGCCGTGTCCTGTGCATGGCAGTATATGCAATTTGGAGCTGAGAGGAGGTCTCCAACCCACTTAACAAGACTGCAAACAAAATCTCTGTACTTGAATATCTGCAAAAGGTGTGCTGAGGCAGAGGACGTCCTGTGGCAGAGCTGCAGGAGGAGGTGAGAAGGCTACACAGCTTCAGGTTGTGAAGGAATTGGAGGGCTGGTTCCAAGGGCAGCCTGCAGTAAACCCACAGCCAAAGAGGCAAAAATCCCCCCACCATGCACATACAGAAGGGAGGAGGGGTGTCAGCAAGGCAGAAGAACGGACACTTGAAATGACAAAGACCTGTGGGAGGAAGAGACTTCCCTGAAGCCTGAGGTGCCCCTGCAGAATCACTCCAGCACTGTGCAGGCTGCAGAGGGAGGACCCATCACATCAGGAGTGAGGCTGGAGCTGGGTAAGGCAGCCCCATCTGCTCCCTGTGTAACAACCTGCACAACTGGCAAAGGTGACAGGTGAAAGGTGACTCTCCTCTGAGAGGCACAGAGGGACTCACTCATCTGCCTGACTACCAGAGAGCTGCAGCAGGGATGTCACCCAGAGCCCTGTACCATCTCCTGACCATTATCTGCTGCTTTGGTTTCACGTGTGCACCAGGGATGCAGCCAGGAGCGGTCTGAGGAGGACCAAGGACATCACAGATCCCTGGGATCCCTGGTGAGGGACTCAAGTGCTGGCAGTTTTTTCATCAGTTCTCCCTGTCAAAGGGAAGGGCTTTGAAAGGGCCAGGTGAATCTGGCAAATCAGAAAATGGTTGGTTAGGGGTCCAGTGCCACAGCCAGGAGTCTGGCTGCTCCTGGGGACTCATGCTGAAAACCTGGGCTGATGGAATCTGAGGGGGGCCTGTCTGCCAGGGAACAGGCAGAGCACCTCTGGTCACAGGCTTGCCAAGCTGGTGAAGAGGGCACTAAACTGAAGTTTCTGGGAGAGGGAATCCTCAATCCATTCCACTCCTACTCATTTGATGCCAGCACCAGCAAGAGATGCCTAGAGCCTGGAGAGGAATTGCAGATCAGCAAGAGAGAACCTCAAGTGCTGCTCAAGGGAATTCCAGCCATACCTGCCCTAAGTCTGCTCCATCAGGAGCCCAACTTCAATGCCTTTCTACAAATGCATGTAGCATGGGGTATGAACAAGAGCAGCAGGAGACTGTGCAGGGCTGTGATCTCACTGGCATCAGGGATGTGCTAGGATGGCTTCTATGACTGGAGTGTTGGAGTGGAAGGATGCAGGCCCTTCAGGAAGGACAGGCAGGGAGCAGGAGAATGGGGTGTTGCCCTCTTATGTCTGTGACCACATGGAGTGCTTGGAGCTGTACTGGGGTTGGATGAGGAGTTTATGGGTCAGGATTAAAGGGAGGACAAGGACAAGAGACATTATAGTGGAGGTCTAAGGCCACCCAGCCAGGAGATGAGACCCAAGCAGATGAGACCCTTCACATACAGACAGGAGCTGCTCTGGTCCTCATGGGGGACTTCAATACCCCAATAACCATTGGAGGGACAACACAGCAGGGCATGAGCGATCTAGGAGATTCTTGGAATACATGGGTAACTTGGTTCTCCAAGTGACAGAGGAGTAAATGAGGAGTTGCCAAGCTGGACCTTGTTCTTTCCAACACGGAGAGGCTGGTGGGGAATGTGAATCTCAAGGGCAGCCTTGGCTGCAGTGACCATGAAATGGTGGACTTCAAGCTCCTCAGGCCAGCAAGGAGGTGCACAGCAAGCACACTAACCTGGACACCAGGAGGGCACACCTTGGCCTCTTCAGGGATCTTCTGGGTAGAGTACCATGGGATAAAGCCCTGAAAGGAAGAGTGACCCGAGAAAGCTGGTTAATATTCAAGGATCACCTCTTGCAAGGTCAGGAACGATGCAACAAAGAGGAAGTCAGGCAAAAACCTCAGGAGACCTGCACGGATGAACAAGGAGCTCCTGGACAAACACAAACACAAAAAGGAAGCCTATGCTTCCCCCACGGAAAAAGGGTGAAAGCAGGGACAGATAGCCTGAGAGGAAGACAGAAATTGTCCACACAGCCAGGGATCAGGTTAGGAAAGCTAAAGCCCTGATAGAATTCTATCTGGCCAGGGACATCAAGGGCAACATACAAAGCTTCTACAGGTACATACATGGGTGAAAATGTGAACCCTCTCTGGAAAGAAATGGGACACTTGATTACCTGGGACATGGAGAAGGCTGAGGTACTCAATGACATTTTTGCCTTGGTCTTCACCAGCAAGTTCTTCAGCCACTGAGGCCCAAGTTTGCATGAGCTCCTTTGCTGAGGTGGCAAAGGCAGGGACTCTGAGAATAAAGAATCACCCACCATAAGGGAAGATCAGGTTCCAAACCAGCTTAGGAACCTGAGGGTCCATAAGTCCATGGAACCTTATGACAAAATATGGAAAATAAAGTGCTTGGTGACAGCCCAGATGCCCACATCACCAAGGGCAAACCCTACAGATATCTTCCTGTGACAGGACAGTGCTGGTGGACAAGAGAAGAGTGATTGATGGCATCTACCTGGACTTGTGCAGAGCATTCGACACTGTCTTAGATGACATCCTTGTCTTGAAACTGGAGAGGCATGGATTTGATGGATGGACCATGTGGTGGATAAGGAATTGGCTGGATGGTCACACTCAGAGTTGCTGTCACAAGTTGATGTCCAAGTGGAGACCAGTGATGAGTGCTGTTCCTCAGGGGTCAGTGTTGGGACTGGCACTGTTTGACACCTTTGTTGCCAACATCGACAGCAGGATCAAGGGCACCCTCAGCACATTTTTCAATGACACCAAGCTCTGTGATTGGAGAGAAGGGATGCCATCCACAGGGACCTTGAAAGGCTTGAGAGGTGGGCCCACACAAACCTCATCAAGTTCAACAAGGCCCAGAAAGGTCCTGCACCTGGGTCAGGGCAATCCCAAGCACAAAGACAGGCTGGCTGGAGAATGGACTGAGAGCAGCCCTGGAGAAAAGGACTTGGGGCTGTTGATTGATGAATGCTCAATATGACCAGTCAATGTGTTTTTACAGCCCAGCAAGCCCGGGCTTCTATCCCAGGCTAGATCAAGAGCAGTGTGGGCAGCAGGTCAAGGAGGGGTTTCTCCCCATTTACTCTGTTCTTGTGAGACCCATCAGCTCTGGGGTCCCCAGCATAAGTTCATGGACCTGTTGGAGCGAGTCCAGACAAGGGTCACAAAGACCATCAGAGGGCTGAGCACCTCTCCTATAAAGACAGGCTGAGAGAGTTGGGCTGTTCAGCCTGGAGAACAGAAGGCTCTGGGGAGACCTTGGAGCAGCCTTTCAGTACCTAAAGGGAGCCTACAGGAAAGGTGGACAGGGAGTTTTTTACAGGGGCATGTAATGTTAGGATAAAGGGAATAGCTTTAAACTGAAAGAAGGCTGGTTTAGGTTACATAGTAAGAAGAAATTCTTTACAGTGAAGGTGGTGAGGTACTGGAACAGGTTGCCCAGAGAAGTTGTGGATGTCACATCCCTGGCAGTGTCCAAGCCCAGGCTGGATGGGAATTTGAGCAACCTGGTTTAGTGAAAGGTGTCCTTGACCACAATGGAGGAGTGGACAGGGGGCAGGGAGTTGGAACTAGATGACCTCCAAGTTTCCTCTCAACACAAACCATTCTATGATGTAACTATTCTATTCTATGAATTCAGTCTAAAAATCCTGTATAGCCTATATTTTTAACTCATAAAAGAAACTATGATTGTACAAGACTGTATGTTTTAACATTACTAATATGTCGGTGATGGAAAGTAAATGTGTCAGATGAACACTCTTGATTGCCATCAGTCTATACAGCTTATCTTGTATCAAATTTATCTCCATTGTGCTAAAGGTAAGAGAAGTTAAGACTAACAAAACAAATTCTCTTCTCATTAAGACAAGACAATACATTTTACAAGACTTCAAATGTTGAATCTCAAGTCCTCTATTGAGTTACTAAATGTTTGCTTCCAAACCAAGATACTGGCTTTGTTAGTGCCAACATCATTCTAACACTTGTCATTTGATAGCAAGCTCAGTAATCCGGGAGCCTGTTTCCCTCCTCCCTTCTATATATTGTTTGTGCTTCCTGCTTAGATCAAGTGGTTGTATCCTAACAGCCACTATAAAAGTAGCAGTTCAAGTACATTTTACCATCCCAGGACGCTGCAACACAGGATGGTTAGTCTAAAAAACACCGAGGATGAAGTGCAAGGCCACTTGCACTAACAAGTTGCCAAATGGAACCATACGCAAAGTGGCAACTTAGAAAGAAGTACCAGAACTACAACTCTTATCCAGCTTGATATGTTTTCTGAAAGGGGAGAGTACCAATTATAGTCTTCAGCATAAATAACACACTTTAAAAACTACCAATAAAGGGAATTGCCAATTTAAAAGTTAGTTGTTGATTGTACAAAGAACAAGCCAATGGACTTCCCACTCTTTGCCTCCTTGTTTTCCTCAGGAGTCCATTACCTTTCACAAAGAAAATTTTAGCTATCAAACTTGTCCATAAATTTTGCCGCTGAGTGTGAAACCATCCAGTTAGCATATACACTATCATTTGCATATCTTGAAAACACAGAGTTAGTGCCATCGAATCTTGTGAGTGGAACGGGGCTCTCCTCAGGCCAGTTCGGGTATGACATGCCTAAAAATGAAAACAGATAATTTTTTCTGCACTGAAGAACCATAACTTCTTGTGCAGACAGTAAGGCCCTTGGCAAAACTCCCTTCAATACTTTAAGCCAGTCCACTGGATTTTGTCCCAAATCAATTCATATAAATGATGTTTTGAAATCCCTAAAGAAGAAATTCAGATGCAGGCAAAAATCCTGGATAAATTAAAGTGCTTATTCAATAAAAAATTGTGTGCATGCATGCACATGTGCATAATAAAAAGCTAAGAATTGTTCTTCTTGTAAGCCTCCAACTTCCCGTAATTTTATATTTAAACAATCATATTGCTTTGCAAGAGAAAGTTCTTGCTGTACAGGAAATGCTCCAAGAATTAATAAACCTATTTGGGACAGGATCCAAAGTCCATTTCAGTGTTAGAGATTTACTTAAATGGGTGCTTTTCCTTTGGCTTCAGTGAGGTTCTGGGGACACTTTCACACCCCCAGCAGGGATCCCCTGCTTAGTTTCAGGAAATCCCAGGAGCACAACTGAGTAAAGCCCAACAAAGCGCTGAGCACTCCTGCCTTGATTCAGCATTTAAAGTTGTATTTCAGGCCTGTAGTTATTTGCATTGAGTGCAGTGACTGTTTCTGTGTTTAGGCACAAGTGATCACCAAATGCATGCAGAGTGCTTAGCACCATGTTGATTCAGCTGGGCAAGCACAGAACCATAGCAGGTTTTCAAAAACAGAAATCTGATTCTGTTGCTTATTAAGCATTCAGCATCTGCCATCAACCTTGTGGCAACTTTTTTCTGCTACTTCATTCTTTTAACAATCTGACCACTAAGTGCCCCCAAATCAACATGAGTTGAGAAAACCAAATGAAGAAAATAATAGCTAAGGTATAGATCAAAAATAGACCCAAGGCCATGTATTAATGGCAACTTTTAAACTAAAAGATCCAACTTTTCAAAAGTCATACTGCTTGAAGAATAAAAAAGTATCTGTGATGTTAATAAGTATCTAAAACCATGTAGAATATTTAATCAGAAGACAAAATGTAGGAGTTTTGGCAAGAACCATTTTTACTGTCCATCTCACCATCACAATATGAAAGCATATGTTCCTTTTAAAAACACTTGCTACATCATTCAGTAGAGTTTAGTACTAACATGTTCATAACAAATCAAAGGACGTGAAAACAGGTGATATTTTCAAAATGCCCATTGTTAATTAAGTATTAAAGGATTTTACACGTCAGTTTAGTCTGTATATAATATTTATATACAGTATTTCTACCTTCTGTATATAATAATCTGTTTTCATCCTATGATACATTAAATACATTTCAGCTTATAGATCCAAAATGTACTAATAGCAGCTGAAATTTAGACATACTTCTTAATAAATGAAAAATGTTGCAGATGAGTCCTATCATTGAGTTATGACACAAAAACAGTATTAAAAAAAAGTCTATTGCTTAAATTAGAGGTGCAGAATCGAACATATTCTAAATGTTGTAGCCTCCCCCAACAGGATAGTTGAATTAGATACTCATTAGCATTTTATATTTCCCCTGAGAATACTTCCCTGATCTTTTTTTTTTTTTGCTTTTACTGTATGATATCTAGTCATTTTACTTATTTTCACATCCTTTTAAAATGTTTATTTTAGACACAGCTGCAAAATGACTAAAGGATGATCCTGATGCAAACTTTGACATTTACCAAAAGAAAAAACAAACAAACAAACAAACAAAAACCCAAAAGAAGCTTCCAAGCAAATTTTGATTGGCTTCATTCAGACAAGAAACACTGTAATGGGGTTACAGAGTCTGAGAACAGTGCAGAAGAAAAATCAACTTTTTTGTGTGTGTTGCTAGAATCTAGTAAATGCATGTGAAATTCTACCATAGAGTTTGTTTTCAATCCATGTGGAAGGGAGGGTTCGAGGGAGGGGAGCATTATTACAGTCCACGAGAGGTGTCTCCTCTTCTGAGAGCCCATCATCGTACAGTAGGGAATCGGAGGGCGTGGAGGCGGCAAGGTCTAGGTAGTCCTGAGAAAGGAATGCACAAGGAGCTGCGTCAATGCACGTGGCAGTGTTGCTGTTTGGGTAAAAAGGGTCAATGTGCACTGCTTTCTCTATAGCAACTACAGATGCACTGCATTTATCTTTCTCTAGAAACTCTGGCACCTGAGGAGGCCCTGCTTTCCAGCAGCCACAGCAGCTCTGGAAGCATCTGATCTGCCTGCACACTGCCCCTGCTAGAGACATGTGAATACTTCCCCTGCTTAATTCTGCACATCAGCAAAACACCCAACAAACTGAAAAGCTGTCCTAACTGCTTTGTTTAACCTTCAGCTTCTGATCTGTGTGTATGCTGGAAATATATATATGGAGATACATATGCATGCTTAAAGGACAATCAGATCTCATAATAATTTTTTAAAAGCTATTACATAACAATGCATAAAATAACCATGTAAATATTGCCAAATAAAGCTTTGGTTGCTGTTCTAAAACTAAACATTTAGGTCACTGATAACAGTTCATTGGTTTTTATTTACATTGCTGAATTACTTTGATTAAAAAAAAAAAGAAGTGAAACATTTTCAACTCTTTTAAAATGCATGAAATACTATACTACATTTTTGTAGTTCTGGCTCTCTAACATTTATTCAGGAGTCAAATTTAGGAGTAACTTTTCACAACAGTTCCTAAATTAGTACTATTAATTAAAGAAAATAGACAGATTAATGATAATCCATCCACATTTTGGATTGAAGTCACCAAAGCTATTAGAAGAGGTAGTACTGCTTTCAAAAAGCTGCATGCATGTGGGAGGAACTAGTTTTGTAAATGTTTCAAGATCTGATGAAAAATAAGTTACTTTGCTTTAAAATAAAATCAAAAAGTAATTACTTCTGTACATTCAAACTCAGAAGACACAAAAACTTTCAAAATCCATGCTTTGCACACTTACCCTACTCTTCACCATCATCTTCTCTAGTTCCTTGCTGATCTCAGTAAATGTTGGTCTTTTATCAGGCTCTTGCTTCCAACAGCGCAACATGAGGTTGTACCTGGGCCCCATCACAGGGTGAGAAACCCCAAACTGTTAGAAATGGGTCATGCTTCTGCTCTAATCATTTACAGCACTGAACCTGACTGTGGCACAAAGGCCACCCACAAGTACATCAATCCCTGCTGTGAGTTCTGTTAAATTTTCCCTGGAATTAACAACTGACACTCACAACAATGGGCTTGTATATTCAAGAGTCTCCAGGAGTTGTAATGATGATGCACTTGGCTGTCCTTGAAGGACTGCAGTCGTAGGTTTCACTTTCTCAAGGGACCACCTCAAGTGTAGAGCAGCATGCCAGATTTCTAATTCACTTTGTATATGACACTGAAGAAATTTGTGTACCACCCTGAAAAGGTCTGCTGTTATACCAAAAAGCAGAATTTTAGTTTTCATTTGTTCAAATTCTTAAATATCTGGAAACTTTTCTTCAAAGTAAAGCCTAGCCCAAGACTTTGCAGAAACTTATGTTGTTTTGATTACTTCTATTATTGTTCTTTTGATTAAACCTGTATTTATTCTCTCTTTAACTGCCTTCTATAGTACAGAGTGTGGAAAGGAAAGGGAACAGAATTAAAGTTGTATAGTTGAATAGCTATCAGACAGACATTGGCAAGTTCTGGAAGTGCCACTCTCCAGCCTGTGCCATTCATGTCATTTTTCTAGCTCAGCTGTTCTCAGGACTGAATGATCTGTCCACGTAAGTGCTCTAAAGGTGGAAATAGTGGGCTATGAGATATAGGAAGCTATTGAAAAGCACTGCATTTTATGCCTTCATGCATGATCCCTCTCATACTTGACTGGGTGTAAGACAGAATGCAATTTAAGGAAAATGGTCCTTAAAGTGGGCTTTCACAAGCTGTCAGAAAAATTTCTGAGTAAAATAGAAGAAAATCTGCAAAAAGTCAGAAAATCATGATCTAGCTTCAATAAAAAACATCCCGGAAACTCAGATGTGGTCAGCTTGCCTAGACTAATAATTATCAATGACATAAAATGTTTGCAGAATCAGTATTCCTCACTGAGATGAAACAAGTAAAAAACTAGTATTATACATTTCTTAGACAATATTTGCCAATCATTCTTGCAAACTTCTACACTGCCCTAAATTTGGAAATATCTAATGTTTTCCTCTGTGTGTTAAAAAAAAATTATTTATACTACTATTTATTTAAAGCTTTTTTCCTCAGCCCAGATGTGGTCAAAGCATCCTTCCAACTGAAAATCAGTCAAAAGAGTGGTCACAATGATTAAAGCTTGGGAACTTTGAAAAAAACCGCAACCATGATCAAATTTGCAGGCTGAACATAAAATCATGCCTCGTCTCCAAACGCCATGGAAGACCACAGACAAAAGATATTTCACATTGACTGTGTTGTAATAAATCAGCCAACAAATTATGAACTGTCTCCAAAGCCACAGGCTTATCAAATCACAGAAAATTTTTATCTTCAAGGGTGTAGATCTCTGGGCCAAGGAGTCAGTTTTCCTCTGGAATGCTGTGACTGCTAATAGACAATGACTGTGCATGAAATATCTGTTTCATCTGCAGAAAGTACTATGACATTTTCTTGAATATTTCAGCTACCACTCTGTTTTATGGAAGCTTCCTCCTTCCCCCACCCCCAGAAGTTTTGAATGTAGAAACTCTTTCAATTGTTTGGCAAGCATGCTATTCAATACCCTACAAATGGTTTGGATATAGCTGTAGGCATTCTGTGGGCAGTTTTTTCCCCTCACTTTACTGTTCACTACTTTCATGACATTCTTTAAAGTACAATATATTTTGACTGTATCTCTAAGAAATACAAAATACTATTTATGAGGTATTTATTTAAACTTTTTTTCCCAAAATATTTATTAATGTTTTCTGAATCCAATCAGATCAAGAGTTACTTACATTTCTTCACTGCAGTTTTCTGGTCTCTCCATTCTATAGCCTGTTTTTAGAAGGTTAAAGAGTCTTTCAGGAGCAATACCTGGGTAGGGATTGCCTCCTAAAGTAACAATCTCCCACAGCAGAACTCCAAATGACCATCTGAAAAAGACAAAACGAGCTTTTATATACAGTGGTGGGATTCAGGAGTTTAGTATGGCATTTACACAACAGATCTCCTAGCATTTTCAGAACCCAACAAAATTCAAGACACCTCAAGCCAGAGGGGCTGTACAGATGCCAGTAGGGCCATCCTTGTTCCCAAATACTGCTCATTGAAAAGGTTAGCAACCAAGACAGTAGAGAAAACAGATACCCCTCTTTTAGCCATTGACAAAAGCTAATTCTACCCTGGGAAGGTCTCCTCTAGAAAGCAGAAAGAGGAAGCCCTTCCTCTGGTGGCCCAGCCCAAAGACTCTTTCCTCTGCAGCACAGTGCTCCTGCAGCATTCTCACCTCCCTAATTAGCCCTTAATTCAGAATTAACTCTGAATTAAATTTACAGTTACCACAGGACTGGTTTGCTGTCTCAACTATGGGACAACACAATGTGTTCATTTCAATCCTAAGTAACATTTTTGATTTCAGCTATTCTGTTGGGCCATTTCATTGATTCAGTATTTAATTTTCTTCTTAGAGTTGATGAAAGAAAAGGAAAGAATTTCCTCAGGAAATACCAAATGCCTAAAATGAACTTTGACACGTAACAGAAGAAATAGTGAATTTTTAAACCTATTTTACTGCCAAGTTCAAAAAAAAAAAGACCTTGCACGATGGGTGAGAAATGTTTAGATAAATTAGTTCATTTCTGGATAGCAAGCCAGGACAAAAGATGGAAAAATGTTTTTCTTTCTTAGTTAAAGGCTTTTTGAGACACAAAGAAGCTACAAATCACTCTGAATCTGTTTAACTGACAACTGACAAAATCTGGATGTTCGAAAGGAAGGAAACCAGCCAACACCGAGACTGCTCAATGGGATGCATCTGGAAGCAAAATTGCATACAATTTATGAAAAATGCTAGCTTTGGGCAATTCCTCTGTAAACTCCGTTTTAAAGAAAATTCTAGGAAGTGTTAAACGCCTCCTGCCAAACTAAACAGCCATGTCTAATTCCCTATGAAAATTCCATCTCAAAATGTTAGCCAAATACCTCACCTCCTGTCTGACTCCCTTCCGCCTGCGCTCCTCACATTTTAAAGAACAACAGTAACCCCAAAGGTACAGCAATGAAACTTCCCAAATTGTCAGAGAAGTCAAAGTGACTCTCAAATGGTCCCAAGTGGAATGCTGCCATTCCTCTCCCTAATGCCATTCACTGAATTAATTTTTAATCACTCTGCACATTCTTGAAAGCTTATGAATATTTATAGCATTTTCATATACTTTATTAATATTTCTCCTCATACCCTTTTTGAAGCCAATTATGCTCTGCCATCAGGTTACAATTCTGTCCATGATTAATTCAAATAAACTTTGGAGCAGGGCAGGTTTTATTTTTAAAATCCACTTCTGCTTAAGAGGAATTTTACAGAATATGGAAGGAGGGATCAGATGAAGAATTTCTTAACTGAAGTTGTTCAGTAATTGAACACAGTAGAATAGAATGCTGTAAAATGCTGCAGTTCTTTTAGACTGGTATACAAATTAAGTACTTCAGGAGGAGAAATGAGAGATGAAGAACTTCCCACTGTGTTATGGTTATTGCTGAATAAAAACATGATCACAAAAAGCCAGGAAAGAAAAGTATGTGAAGAGGAAGATAGTAGGTTAGCTTTCCACTGATGTCATCGACCTCTGAAGTAAAAAAGGGGTTTTGTAAATGCTGGCAAGTGGTACTGTTTGAAGTTCTGCAAACCACTAACTACACGGAACAGCTTGAGGAGGAACAGGGTGGAAAACAGAAACACAGAATATCAGAAAAAAAGTATATTGGAATGGTTGTAGAATAATATGTTGACCTAAAATATAACTGCATCACCAAAATACCAAAGAATATCCATAAAATAATATTTTCAGTGATTGCAATGGTCTAAAAATATCAATCAATGCTACAAAAGGAGCACTTAATTGATCAGTCTGCTACTGAAATGCCATCGTGGAACCTGGTGCTGCAGAGGATTTGCTCTGCAACTCTGTGTGTGTGCGTGTGTGTCTCAGTTCTGCTCTGCAGGAAATTGCTCCTGCTGAATTAGGAGCTGCTATACAGCACTCCTGGATAATTTCATGTACAATGAACTGCAAAGGTGAGGCAGCAGTGAGACAAAGGCACAGTGTAAGCACAGCAGACACCTGGATTCTTTCTGGCACTGATGGGAGCAGACATGCACGGCACAATCTCCAGGGATGCTGGGCCAGCAGCACAGCTCGACACAGGGAGCCTAATCCAGCCTGGGAAGGGACACAGCAGCAGCACACTGAGCTGCCCAGGGCTCTCAGCTGCTTCATGCCAGCTGGGCAATCTCTGCAGGGCCTTGGATCCCATGGACAGGAAGCAGCAGCCCACCAGGAAAACGGAACGGGAGGAATGCTATTGGATCCAGATGATCAATCAGCAAACAAAGGAGAGGCAGTTACAGGAAAACACAATCTGTTCTGGCCCCAAACCATAGTGACAAAACTGTTTTGCAGAAAATGAAGAAATTAAAAATTTGCTAAGATGTTTTTAAAGGGATTTTAACGGTTCTTTTGGGAAAAGTAATTTTAGATAAGTAAGTCAGCACAACGGGTGCTCTGAGGAGGACAAAAAGAGACCCAGAAAAACCTGCAAGCTAACCTAAGTAAAAGTGGCATTTTCTAAGAATCATCTCAATTTTTTTCTTTTCTTACTCCAGTGGAAACAAAGTAAAGGAAAATACTATGAAAATTCATTTTGTAAGGAATTTCAACGCATGCAAAGTATTTTATTTCACTAAAACTGCTCTGATCTACAGAAAGAAGAGTAAGAAGTGAACAATAATAATTTTAGAAGTACAAATTTAAAGGTGCATATTTTGACATCCTGCTATTATCAAAGTGTTTTTCCTCTCAAAGCACAATGCCATCCAAATTGGCGTTTTACTCCATTTGAGTGAAACAAAAATATTACTTTAGTCAGATGCCCACTTTTAAGGCAAACTTAGAAGGTATCAAGATGTTACCTAGCAGAAAATGAGGCCTAAGTATTGCTGTTTTTACAGTCCTTTAGAGGTTTTTCGCCTAAATAAATAATCTTTAGCTTTAGAGTCTGCCTGGTTACTAGTCACAAGCATCGTTCACACCAGAGAAAAAGAAATGAACGTATCAGATCCTGAATTAAAAATGTCTACAAACATTCCTCTGCCATGCTTACAGACATGGGAATAGCTTAGCTGTGGTTGCTTTGCCTCCTCTCCATCACAGGTGGTGATTCCAGCCCATCCATCCTCAAGGTCTCTGTTTCCCTAATCATGGAAATAAGCTTGTATCTCTTGGCACTAAAACAGGACTGAGCTGACTGGAGTTCTGTCATTGATTTCAACAGAAGAGAGGTCAGGCATTAAATTCCCCTTCCTTTCTTCCACTCCATCCCTCACCTGCCACTCAGTGTTACAGACAAGTGATGAACAGAACTGAGGAGTTCAGGTACGACCATTATCTGCAGCAAACTCTACTAACTCGTGTCTGTATATTCAAAGTCAATCATGTCACATGAACACATCCAACCCTTGCTGATTTCAACAGGAATTATGTACATAACTACCTGTGATAACCTTTTATTTAGATTTAATTCAACAGCAAAAATCTTAGGTATCATTGCCAGTTGATGGTGCCATCCAGACTTCCCTCATGTTTAATGCCTTTTGCTCCTATGTACTTTGCTGTGCTTCCTCCCCCAGCACTGTAAACAATCACACAAACCAGAAAGCCTTTAAGAATTTACACTTACACATCACTTTGTGTTGTGTAGATATGGTCAAATAGGGATTCTATGGCCATCCATTTCACAGGGATTCGACCCTAGGAGGTAAAAAAGAGTAATAAAAAATAAGTTTCCAAGTGAAAAAACAAGGTATTTATCTTCAAAATGGTAAAACACAGTCTGTCCATACTACAGCATTTGCCAATGCACTTATGATTTGGCATTTCATAAGTAAAACAGTGAGAATAATTGTAAGAGTTTTTAAAAACCTAGGTTATGTCTTTTCACAAACTTCAGCAGTCTAATTATGCGCAGTAAGCTGGTGTGGCTTTTTACAGGTCATCACCAGTTTAAGTCAGATAAACTCAACTCTTCCCTTAACAAAGAACTCTAAAAATGTGCAGATGCAAAAATTACGAGAAATGATGATTAAAAAGGAAGAGCTATCTCATTTATACCAGGGATGATGCATAAATAGAAGCACCTGGATGTTACAGATCCCTCTGGTTTCAGAACTGAACCTGGACAGTCATATTTGGTTCCTAGTTTCTAAGTGGAATCTACAAGTTGCTATTTTTCACTGGCAAAAATTCACTGCGAAAATCTGAGAATTCCGCCCCAAATATTCATGAAAATCTAGGTTTGCAAAATTTCGTTTCATAACCTTCACAGAATGATTAGCATTCATGTGCCTTACTTCTCATTCTCATGAAATCCATATATATCTATGCAAAAAGTATTTCAGTAGGATTTGAAACTTCTTCTTCCATCTCAAATTCTTCTTTTCCCTGTCTCCCCATCCACGCAGACAGATGCTTGTCAGGCTCTGAATAATACCACACTGAAGAGCATCTTAGCAGTACAGAGCAAATATCCACTCAGTACATGAAACTAAACTGCAAAACTGCCTTTATGTAGATGCATTACTCTTAAAATACAAAACAACTGGTATAAATCAATGTAAAACCACACCCAGCAGAAGACAGCTAAATGAATACGGCAATACTCTTTTACATAAGATCATTTCTTCTTGAAGTTTTTTTTTTCTTCACAACTCATTTTGACTTATGCAACATTCACACAAACCGGCCTTTAAAAACAGGGAAAGCTAAACTAAAAATTCACAGTATTTATGGAAATCTTCACATAAAATTTTTAAATTTTCACACAGAAAGAAATTCTGTTGGCAACTCTTTCATGTAAAGCCATAGAGGGAACTGAACCACCATTGCTCATTTGACACAGTCAGTGGGAAGCTGTGCTCATGAACATCAGTCTAGCCCAGGACTGACTTGTGGAAGTTGTGTGGAACTTGATATAAACTGTCTGTATCTTTTTCAACTTTTTGGCATTTTTAGTTTATATTTTTAATTATAAATAGGAAGAGAGACAGAAAAAATATGCGTTTGCCTGTGTTTTCAGGTAGTTTGATGAGGAACTGGATAAACAGGGAGTGGAACAAGAGGACTGGATAAATGAGGAGTGGAAAAGGTAATAGTTACTTAAAGATGATACATATTTTACATATATATATATATATGTATTTCTATTCAACTGGTTAAGCTCATGATTTTGCTTCACTGTCATTTTTATTTCCTTAAAATAATTATCTTAAGTTAATAAAAATAGCCATTCTCCTTTCCATCCATGCTCAACTCCCACAGTAGAAATTGATTTTCTTGATCAGGCAATAATTTCCAGTACTGCTTTTAACACACACTGTACCTTGCTCCTCTTTACATACGAATCTTCTTCATACACATCACGTGAGAGGCCAAAATCAGAGATCTTCATTTTGCGCCCTTCTGCCACCAACACGTTCCTGGCTGCCAAATCCCGGTGCACCAGCTTTGGGAAGGGAACAGAAAGAGTGTTAGTGGTTCCTGTGGAGGAACCAGCTGGGCACATCCATCACACACCGAGACACCGCTGCCCAGCCCTACCTTCATCTCGGCCAGGTACTGCATCCCGCGGGAGATCTGCCACGCGAACGAGATCAGGTCTCCCATGGTGAGGGCCCTCTCGTCAGGGTTATCCAGGTAGCTGGAGTTCCTGTTGCCATCACTGCCCACGTAGCTCGGGCCCACCTTGCGGCTCTCCCTGAGGAAACTGCGCAAGGAGCCGTACTTGGCGTACTCCACAATTAAATACAGCGGGCCTGAGTAAACACACGGGTCAGCAAACAATTAATAGGGAACCATTTTAGGGGTTTTTCAAACAAGTCTCTTCTAATCAGCACGTTGTCTTGAGCAGTCAGAGGCCCCAGACACCTCTGCCCTTTCTGTAATAAGCACTGAGTCTGCCATGAAATAAGGGTATTTTCAGCTTAGATCCTTTATGCAAAGAGAATGAGTTTAAGGCTAAATCAAAGCCAAATGCTGGCTCTTGCCTATAATCCCTCAGCTAGATAATCTGAGACCAAAAAACAGACAACCTTCCAACAAATTGGATCTGGAAACAGCCTTAGAGAAACATTAAAATAAAAATAATTTTCTTGAGCTTGTGATACTGAGCTCAATTCATCTGCTAATTCCAGCACTGTGTTTAAGGTGCCTTTTGAGAGCACTTAGAAACATTCTGGCATTACAATCCAATAATTTCTCCTCCCCTTTACCCACATGAATAATACCTACTCGGCACTGTAATGCTAAATACATTTGTCTGCTGTATCAAAGCCCTCCTACCTCATACACTAAAGAATTAACTTGAAATTTATTAAAGGCCTGTGACTCAGAGACATTTCACTTCCTTTGGGATGAAAAATACATTGTACTGAAAAGAAAAAAAACTAAGCCATCCTACTGGTTCATTACCTTCCTAAGACTCAGAGATGACTCACTCCTGAATTACATTCTCTGTCTACAACTAAAAGTGACAATTGCAAGAGAACAGGGTGGGCAAAGAAGGCAGTTCTGCAACCTTTGCCCAAGGCTGCAGAATCCATGCTGTGATTTTAGGCTCACAACTGCAGATGCAAAAGGAAGAGAATGCTGCCATGCCACTTAACTTGAAATGAGCAATTCCTATGCACAACAAAATTTGCTTCATTGGCGATTTATAATACATGTGTCTGCAGATTCTTCCCCTTGAAACATGTTTGTTGATGACTGTGGCTTTTAGAAACCATTTCATAACCAGATGGAGACAACAGTTTTATTACAGTGGAGGAAAACTGAGTATCAGCCTAACTATCCAGCTATAGTTGTCTATATATGGCAGTGGTTGCCTATTTACATTGTTTTAGTATAAATAACAACAATAATGAAAACTCAATTAAACTTGAAATACAACCCATATTTGAAAACACTGATTATTAATGTAATATGAAAATATATATTGATTGGAAGAGAATTCGTAGAAGACTTGTTAATGTAAAATAGCTTCAGAATCAAAACGTGCATTGAGGAAAACCACAAGAATGCTTAGTTACACTGAATTAGTATTTTCCTTTGCTTTCAAGTACTGTTTTTTTATGTAGCCCTCTTTTTTCAGCCAACAGCAAATTTAAAAGGTGCTCAGCAATTATTAAGCAGTAGTTGAAATCCAACAACAAATTGCATTTTATTTCCATTCTGGATGGTTTCATCTTAATAATCAGCTTTTAGCATTTACCATCTTGACTGCAGGCTCCATAAAGTTTGATGACATGAGGATGGTTGACTTGTTTCAAAAGGTTGAACTCTGACAGGAGGTCTCGCAGCTCACTCTGGGAAGCATTTTCTGCAGAGAGTGACCAAACACAGTTTTGGTTAGGAAAGCATCACTCAGGAGTTCTCTATGTACAGTCTGAAGTATGAGATCTACCATCTCTCCTGGAGTTACCAAGAGGTTGGAAAACTCCATACTTCCCCTCAGGACAGAACTTTTCCCATCTCCTGCAGTCATTCACATCAGAACCAAGTGAATGTGACTGCTGCTGCTCTGGCTTAGCAGTAGCCTGCTCTAAGCATTGCTCTGTCCTGATACAAATGATTGCAGAACAAGGTCAGGCAAGAATCAGGAGCAGAGTGTGTAATGTCTTAATGACGCCATGAAATTACTACAGACCTTTTCTAGTGTTCTAAAGCAACTTCTTAGGGTCAATCAGTACAATAAAAGCTTCAGAAGCATATGAAAACCAAGATCTCATGCTGATCAAACAAAAAAAGATTCACTCACTCCTCCTAAATACATTTTCCAACAGAGTAAAAATCCACTGGCTTACTCTTGTAGCACACATCCAGGTCTAGGGTTCAGAAGCTAAATGTACAGTTCAGAATGATTTTACTGGGGGACATGTATACAGACTTCACTGATGTCAGTGAGAATCATGTGGCAACATATGGCCCAAGGAGGCTTTCTTAGCCTTTCAAGTGTTCTGCCCTTTTGCAGAATTCTTCAGGCTGATAAGCTTCCTCTTTGAGGGCACCGGGGCTTGAAGGAGATCCCTAGTCATAAAGACAACATAGGTCAGAGATAATCCTTCTTCTTCCTCATCCTTAATCCCTCTGACACACAGAACTGGCCTGGACAGTTCCTCCAGTGTCATTACAGGGCATTGACAAGGATGTGTTCATCCTGATTTATTAAAAACAAGTTTGGGTCCTGCTCTTTGGTACTGTACCGTATGCTTTTTTCATAAAGGCTGTGAGCACCAAAGGATGTATTTGCCTATTCATATGTGACCAGTTTGTCCTCCTTATAAAAATAGTTATTCTGTTCTTCTGTTATGTTTGTATCAGAACTCTACGTTTGTATCTGCGTTATGGTATCTTGTAGTCAATCTGCATTCAGAGTAAAGAATCTTCCAGTGCAGGGAGCACAATCAGCTGGCCTCTCACTACTGATAAAGACTACAAAAAGTTACGTAAAACAAAAATTAAGAATGTCAACTTGATGCCTGGAAGAAAAGTACTATTTTTGTAGTATTGGAGTTGTGTGATGTGAACAAACAGAATAGAGCAAACTTCTCCATGTACCATGCCTGTACTAACTTCAAATGGAGACATTTAGCTCTAAAGCTTTATGCCACTTGTTTCAACAAATTGTGAATAATCTCTATTTATGTATTGGTTGGTATTTTCCTCTTTATTGTTATTGTAATGAGGGCATTCATATCAAGCAGGAGGTCAAATTTAATTCATTTGAGAAAAGTGGTAATTAATAATGGGCTGAAAAAATTATCCATCTGTTCCTTTAAACCTCCATCCATATCTCCCAAGACTATTTTGGCTCAGCTATTTGCTCCCTGTTCCCTCCCCAGCACCCAATGTCAAGTTGTGACAGGAAGGAGAGTCCTGCCCTGGTCTGCTCTTAAGCAGATTGTGCCATTTACCCAGCTGAGATCTCTTCTATGCAATAAGAGGCTCCCCCATCAGCACACTGCTGTGCCTACCCCTGCCTTTTAAAGATCAGTCAGTGTGCAGCAGTCCTGAACACGTGGACAAATGACCTGCTCTGCATCTGGTACAGAGAAAGCAGGGGTGATGCTGGCCTGGGCCAAGGGAACTGTCCTTTGTCCTTCCTGGCAGCATTGCAAAGCCACTGAAAGCTAAGGCAATGTGCCTTCAACTGTCATGTGGGAGCAGCAAAGTCAAACCAGTAATAAGCACATAAATACTTGCAGAATGACAAATGCTCTCCACAGTGAAGTTGGAAAATGGAATTTCAGGTGACTATCTGCAGTTTAATTTACATTACAGAGGGATTCATTAGAGCCTGAAGCATTACTATAAATGTCAGATCAATTTATTAAAATAAGGTGCTTAAAATAAAGGTTTACTCCTTCGCATTGTCAATTCTTTCCTTCATAATAGCTAGGGAAAACTGAATGTCAAGCCATCTGCAAGTAAAAGGAACATTTTTACCACTGTGTCTTGGAATCTGAACTCACACGTTGATGAAAATGTGCTACAAAAAGCAGTCACTAAGCGCACAAATAAACATGAGATGAAATAGTGACTATTGACAGTGTAATACAATACAGGTCATTACTTAAGTATTACAAGTAATAGTTAATTAATCTTCACTTCTGAAAAACCTTAGTTCCTAGACTTCCTCCACACGAGCTATTGTGCACTGAACCTCTTGCAATGCAGGCATGCACTGCATAATGCATTATTTCTTAGGTAAAGTGGCAGGATATGCAGCATCTTTGCTTTCCAGAAACAGCAAAAGTGCTTTGAATATAGCAGAAATGATAATAAGAAGTATGACATTTTCCTGTAATGACATGCTTTTACTTATAAGCAGCAGTGAATGGTTCTGCAAGGTCTCATATTATAATCTTAACATTATCTTGGCATTCTTTGTTTCCCCCAGGTTTAAAGTCTTAGGGAAGACTGAAGACAGCAGGAGACAGCACTGGATTATTCGAGCCATTTTGACAGAGCTCCTAGTGATTGAAAAGTAGATCAGAAAGGTAAAACCAGACAGAATTCTCAATCAGAAGAGTAAGTTAACAGGTCTGTTCTGTCTCTTCACATGATTATAACATGATTTATTTAAAAAACTTTGTCCAAGGAAACTTGACAGTGGAAAACAATCAAGAAAGCTTTAACAATTCCTTGCAGTATTTCCATCAATGCCAAACAAACTGAATACATTTGCTATGTTAAGACAGAGGCTCCTTGCACATCATGATTTAGAATTACTTACTTGGATCACTGTGATGCTAACTGCTAAAGTCACAAATCTGCAGATTGTGACTGTCAGAATATATCAGAATGCTGGAAGAAAGAGAGGCTGTGCCGCTGCTGGGTTTTGAGCTGACCTTTTGCTTTCACACCAGCCCCTCTTTTACCACACATAGATTGCAAATCAAGCCCCATAGGAAGGTACCTTTCAGCATTTTCACTGCCACAGTGGTATAGCCAGCCCTCCCTTTGAGTCGGAATGCTGTCGCCTTGACAACCTTTCCGAATTCTCCTTCTCCCAGAGTCTTGCCCAGAACCAGGTTCTTCCGAGGGAATTCCCACTTTGGATCTTCCTGCAGGAGAGGAAAGAAACCCTGTGAGATGAAGCAGGCAAGGAGCGGCTATTCCTCAGAATTAGGCTCACTTCAGTGTGCAGTGTTTGGTTGCTGTTCTGATTAGTGTCAGGGTGTTCTTATAAAAGTTTCTGGATATTGAGGTATTTTGCAAATGTATTTTCCCTTACCTGAAAAAAATTCCTTCAAAACAGACTGTACATGAAATCTATGGATAATGGAATATATTTACAGGTCTGGGAAACTAGGTACAAATGAAAAATGAAGTGATACAGAAACAACGCTTGCTTTCAGAATAATGAATATGTGACTTTCATGGAGAAGTAAATCAGTTTTACTCACAGAATAAGGCTTTCTCTAAAGGACTGATCAGAGACAGAAATCATCCTCTTATAAAATTACTGCTAAGTATTCTTAAGGTTGCAGAATGAAGACAGATGGACAAACCAGTCAAAAATGAAGAATAAACATAGCACAAGGTCTGTGGAGACCTCACTGTCCAACACTCAAATAGATTTGATGGTGCCATATAAAGTGGCCGTGCTTCTCTACCATGTTGGTTCATGAAAACACCCCACCTGGCAGGAATCCTGGGTAGTGTGTGATTCAAAGCAGGAAAAAATAGAGTACAGGTATGACAGCATGACTGGGCAGAAGTCCTGTAATGTGGGTAAAACTCCCACACCAACTGAGATCTACAATCTGTAGATTATCAGAAATCAGGAAGAGACCTCAGGAGGGACTTTTTTGTAATGTTTTAAACTTAGCCGTGTTAAACTTTGACACATCATAGAGAGTACAAACCTGCTGATCGTTAGTACTTAAATGGACAATGTTAAAAGTAAAACCACAGTACTGTCATATGCAGTTAAATTAGTAAAAATCATCGGCCTCAATTACACCTAAATTGTTACAATATATTAAAGCATAACAAAAAAGGAAGAACATACAGGCCTTACAGAGCAAATTAAAACGTTTATCCAATTACTCATGAGGTTTCTTCAGCACACGTGATTTCCAGCGCTGTTATTTGAAGGTAGTGGGTGTTTCCATGCACGGACTGCACTCCTGTAACACTGTCTGCATGCACGAACAAGGCTGGCATGCAAACAGAGCGCGCAGAACGGCGCCAGGCTCACCGGGATTTTGAAGGCGTCCACGGAGACCTGGTTGTCCATGGACTCGAGGGAGGGCCGGCGGACGTTGCTGGAGGAGTAGCTGATGGGGTAGGGCTGCGCGGGCCGGCGGAAGGTCATCTCCGCCGAGGCGATGGGCGGCTTGGGCGCGCCGCGGTGGAACCGCTGCACGCAGTACAGGGACACCAGCACGGACAGCACGAAGCACAGCACCACCGCCCCCGCGATCACCGTCTTGCACACCTCGTCACACAGCGGCTCTGCGGACCAAGAACAGCTCCTTAGAGCTTCACCTGCGGGCTCTTCTGCATAATAATCCACGTTTAAAGATGCAAACTGTTTCATGCTGCGTTTATGATTAGCCAAAACAAAAAGCAATCTAAAATATCCACTACCTGTTTCGAACAACTGCACAAAGCTTTTCTGTTTAAACAAGGTAAAAAGTCATGCATTCCTCCTCCTAACACCATGGGTGATGGTTATCTCTGACATTTTGAAGCTGAGATTTTTCAGAAATTATCAGGAAGCCAGAATTATTTGGAAGTAACAAAAATCATTATTCTAATTCTCCCTGCTGCCTCTGCAAATATCAGGTAAGTCTCACTGAAATGCAAATGCTGCTGGAAATCAAAGGATGACCCACTTGTTTGTCAAGCAGTAATGAATAAAAAAGAATCCTTAGCCAAGGCTATAAATAACCCACTCTGGAAATTTTCAGACTCCATAATGGATGTCAAGGTGCCAGTTCCTCAATAATTTTGTATTAGCAATCTCTGACCAAAGATATGATTTATTAACATGGCCACAAGGGTAAACTGTTCTATAGGTACACATGATATATACAGAGAAAAAGATTACTATGAGAACAGCAGATGGACTTACCTTTGATATCATCTTTCTCACAATAACAGTTCTGTCTTGGGAAGCAGTAACAAATCCCATGTCCTGACTTAATTCCACGATTTCCAATGCCCTTCCTATGGCCACCAATAATGTTTCCACCTAATCAAATAAGACAACAGGCTAAGTTTTTTACATGTAGGTAAAGGGAAAAGACTCAGTTTTCCATGGGTTTACCCCAGTATGAATCTGAAATCTGAACAGGAAGCACAGTGCAGGGATAAGGACAGGGACTCCTGAGGGAGATGGAAGACACTAAACTGTGAAATTTCTGAGATCCTGAAATGGGGGGAATCTTGCACTGTTTAAACATTAGTCGTCATTAGCAGTTATTAAGTTTTGTTCTTGCTTCTGATGCCAATTTCCCCCTACCTTGGAAAAGACAGCCTACTGTTCTAGGTATCAATTGTTCCGCTGTTAAATAGAGATAGCAACACTTAACCACCTCTGCAAAATGCCACAGGAAAGTCTAGTCAGAGCACTAAGAGTAAATGCCAAGTGCAAGTGCTAAAAAAATGAATCTCACTGTCTAAAAATGCATTATTTAATATTACAAAAAGAAGAGCAGAAACCTGTACTCTTGATTTCAAGTGGCTCTTCATGCAGAGTAGCTCCATTTCCAAGTAAATAATTTTCTTCTGTTTATGTTATAAAAATGACCATTAGTAGTGACATTTTTATCTCTAAACTGCCTTAACCACAAACAGCATTTTACAGACAGCTCAAGTGGTTAATTTTGGAAGAGACTGCTGAGTCACTGCCCTCTGAGCTGACACTTAAAAGCATTGGTGTTCCCAAAAGTCCCTCATTATCCTCCCTGCCTCCATCCAATTTCCTCCATCATTGAAAGGCGATGAAATAAAGTTTCCATTTGCCACAGAAAATCATATGTACTTATCTATATCTGCCTATGTTTGAAGACCTGAAAGAAGAGGGAAGCAGGGAATGAGCCAGTCCTACCTAACCTGTTCTTGAGCAGTTGCTTACTACATAAAAGTCTCTTGCTCAGAATGCAATTAGGTTGCCTCTATTTGATAGGCACAGCAACAGCACCAGCTGCTTCAGCAGAGTGTCCTTAAATGTAATATTCATAGCCGTACTGTGAGAAAGCAATTTTGGGACTCAAGGATACAGCCATCACAACGACAAATGAATGACAAAAGCAGGTATTTTCACAACTGTCTGTACTTAAAGAATATCCTTCATCTTAACACATCTTGGCCTATTTACTGTTTGCCATTCCTCAAGAAAGGTCCCCTGCCAGTAAAAGCTGATAAAATGCTACTCCTGCAGCTCTGAGCTCCCAGAACACACTCTTTTTTTTTTTTGTCTGCAAGAATATTGCTTTTGGGCACCAGCCCAGGTTCTCAATTGTGTGAAGTCATGTACACAATTGTTCAATTCAGGCGTTAAAAAGGCATGCATAACATCCTGAAAACTTGCCTTACTTGCCTGCTTATTATCCAGTATAACAATATTTCTTTCAGGCTTCTGTTGAGCAAAACATTTGATGCTGCATATGTTGTACATATTTTAGCATTGCAGCCCCTGGCACAAATATTGCCACTTCCAAAATGACAAATGATTGTAATTATCACCAATAAAGAATTCTTTTCAGATAATTAAAGAAGTTACTTGCATTTCCTTCAAGCATTTCTGCCACTTAAGGGATTGTTTTTATTCACTCTGATGAAATAATTATCCTTCTGATAACACTAATTTACAATACACAATCCATTCTTGCACGTAAGAAATACAAAAAAGCCTCTTTAGTAATTAATTTTATAGAAGAACATTAAATCCCAGACTGTAAAAAAATGCTAGTTCCTCTAAGACTCCATTTTAAAATCTAAACATGGTGTTAAGAGTCAGAAGAAGCATTCAAGAAACATGTATGTCTTTATTCCTGAATTAGACTGTCAGATAAAAAGATCCACTTAAAAATTATCATCTCACAGAAGATGGAAATTGCTCAAGAGAATGACACTGCTTTTCTACCCTGTATACCTTCAGGGTGAGTTGTGAACTTCATATTCACAGGTATATGAGTGGAGTAGAAATATATGCTCAAGTGAAAAGAACCAACAAAAACGCATTTCAGTTGTTCCTTCATAAATTCTGCTCATATGAGTCTCTGCCTGGATCTTCAAACAGGTAAGGCATTGGATCATTCTGATGGCCACCTGCCCAAAAAGGGCAGGTACATTTCCCCAGATGATCTTTTGTAAACACATTTATTTTAAATGGAAATTTGTTTCTGCTTACTTATTTACCCAGGAGTTCAAATAGGCAGGTTCCTATCATAGTGTACTTGGGTTAGGAAGTGGGGCATTAACATGCCTAGAACCTACACCTCTTCAGCAAGCACCTGCACTGAAAAACATCACCTGTGCATGAACAGGGAGCAGAATGGGAATTACTGAGAACACCTTATCCTTCCATCATCCTTCAGCGATGGGTGTCACCTGTCTGCCTCAAAAAAGGCCAGGATTAATCCCCATAACCTTAACTCGCTTGTAGGATTCAAATGCAAGTGTGACAATGCAGAGATGTTGAGCTTGTAAAAGTATCTGCACTTGGGAAAGTGACATTTGAGAAGCAATCAGAGATGAAAAAGAAAAGCCCATCCAAAACCATTCCCTACTTGTGCAGTCTTGGGGGCACACAGCCATGTCTTTGCCCTCCACCTCATCACAGACGCCATCCGGACAAGTCTTGATGCTTGGGCTGCACGTGGAGTAGTTTGTGGTGATCCCTGTTAACAGAGAAACAGCTGCACTAATACCACGAGGAAGGAAAGTTCATTGCATCTTCTCAGGGCACACCAACACTCCAAAGCACAGGTTATGGTGCCTTTTAAAATGAACATCTATGACTACAAACACCTGCCAAAGTAACAGACAACACAACAGATAAAGGCAACTGGAAGAAACAATTTTTTGCTACCTTGTCTGCTTTTGACAGCCCTCTGGTCACATCAGTTGCAGTTACCATGAATATTGCTTGAAAGGGAGCTGCCTGACCACTCTGAATAGCAGCTTTCACAGCTGAGGGTTTCTCTACACAATTTCACCCACTTGAACACAAGGGTTACAAGTGGTTGTAGAGAACATGTGACACTTATGCAGTTTGAAGGGATCAAGCAGTGACACAGAATCGTTGTTCTGGAGGAGTTGAGTGCTGCCACCCATCAAATGTGTGCTGCAGCCCACAAACAGAGACATTGCTTTGTGCTCATTGTCTGCTCCAGTCACACTGCTGCAAACTCAGTTCACTACCTGCTGGCTTATGGATCACGTTTGGTATCACCAGGGACAAGATGAAGAATGGCCTTCCAAATTTACCTCATTTTCCTTTTTAGTGCATACTTCATATGGGTATTATGATAACTATTTTTAGCCCCAGGTTCTGTGCAGTTTACCTGTGTTTTCCAGCCAGAATAAATCAGTTTGTATCTACGGAAGTCAAATGCACAATTACAACTAAAGAGAAGTTTGACTTCACACAGCATAAATAAATGTACCTTTCCCACTCCCCTGTCTCCACTGGCATCTTCCTGTTAGCACTCCCAGGCCACCACACTCTTCACATTCAGCACGGTGCTTACTTATAGCACAAGAGTCAGGGCAGTCCTCTTCTTTTTTTAAAACTGTTGGGAAAAATTCAGGACAAAGGAAATGAAGGTCAGAGAGTCAGCTCAAAACAGGAAAACTCTGGTTTTAGGGATAGACAGGAAAGAAAGAAAGAAAGATGAAGCAAGCAGTGAAAACTGCTAAAAACTGCCTGGCCCAATTATCAGTAAACTTAGAAAACAATTACAGAAAAGCCTAGGTGTTCCTTTTCTGTGAAATAGAAGATAAACAGCAAGATCATGAAGACATGGTTATTTCTTCTTGACAGCACGCTGTCATTGCCTAGAACTATAGATATGTGCAAACGTACTGATAACAGAAGAATGGAGAGCCCAAATTACAGCTTCATACAGAACATTTGTTTAGGGGAAAATACTTAGGTCTAGTACACAATAGTAACTCAAAGAGCACCAGCTAGACATGTGTGTTTTCAGACAATATGAGGCTTGTACAAAAGGAAAAGTCCACTGCATGTTTTTGTTTCTTTTTCTTCAACTCATTTGCTCTTGGCATAAGAGTTCTGATCTGATAAAACAGAGGTGTTTATCAGGTAAAATTGTACCGTTTTGCATAAAATGCAATACAGTTTGCAGAGAAATGAGTATGTTTCCACTGAAATCCTCCTTTGTGGGTGTTACAGGATATTTCTATCTTCCTTCCCCATAAGGGTGGGTCATCACACTGCCCTTAAGAACCTGAATTCAGTGTGATTGCTACATAATTAGTAAGAAAACTATTTTAAAAAGTGTGGAAAGAAGGGAGGAGAAAAATCAGTGAACAAACATACTTAGGCCATATAGCTCTTTCTTCAAATAGACAGATACACACTCACATATACCTATAGACACTTTTCTCCTTCCACAGGAATATGTGAAATACAAAATAAAGGTCACACACACACACTAAAGATTCTTCTAAATCAAAGGTCATCATGAACATTATGAGTTGCATATAATATCCCACCTTTCTGTGCATTAGCTCTTCAAACAAATGGCTGCTACTGGAAAGTACAAATCAAAACTCAAAATCCAAACTCTGTGACCCGTATCTCGTAGCTCAGGCACAATTTCATTGTTAATGCCATAATTTTACAGATCACCCTGCTAATGCATCACCTGTAACACTTGTTAATAAAGAAATGAATAGTTGTGACTGGGGTACTTACGAGTCCCTTCCAGGACGACAGTGAGGAGGGTTTTGGTGTGTTTCCTGCTCTGCCTGTCCGTAGCTTGGACGGTGTATTGGATTTCCCTGCACTCAGGTCTGCGCAGCGCAGAGGAGTCGTTCACGAACAGGGTCCCGTACTTGTCCTCTCGGCCTTGCACAATGCTGACAGGATGGCAGCTGGCGTTGGGGGACAGCAACTTGTAGGTGATGTTTACACCACGGAATTTCATGCAGTTTTCAATGCAGATCTTTCCTATCTAGGCTCAAACACCAACCAAGAAATCACAGACAGGAACAACATTCAACACAAAAAACATTTAGTGCTTTTCAAAAATATCTGAAACAAAATGGAGCGTACTATACCTAGCCAAATTCAGTGTTTATTTGCTGTTTACAGGTTTGTTGTTTTCCTACAAATGCAGTATGTAAATGCACTAAATGTGATTTATTCTCAGTAAAAAAGAGATGTAAAACATTACTGTTATCTTCAGACTAGCATTGGAAATGCAAAAAGTCTTGACACAGGCTCAGTGGTATTTGGTGCCCACGGCTGATGGTCAGCAGTGTCCACTGAGGACAAGACCCTGTGATTTGGGAAATTCTGAGTTCCATCTCAACTCTGTCCCAGGCAGACCACTGAAAAAACTTTCATCATCTTTGAGAAATCAAACTGAGACTCTCTTCAAATAACATAAAAATTGTTATTACATTATTTTTATAATATCACAGTCAAAAACTTTCTGACCAGAAGAGCTCTCTGAAAGCCTTAAAAGGAAAAAGAACCTCATTGTTTCCCATTTGCAATTTTAAAACATTTTAATCTAAAAATGAAAATATGTTGGTTAGCCATATTTGAACTTCTGTGTGCCAGAGTATCTAGGCTAGAACAGTCCTCAGTCTAAAACACATCATCTAGGAAGCACAGGAATGTAAAGCCCCATCTCCTGTCCAGCTTCTATAGGAACTGATCCAAAGCTCACTTTGGCTTTTCCATTTACAAGACTGGGATTTCGATCAGGCCCAGAGGCATTGGCTTTCTTTGCAGGGAAAACCACAATGTGAAGGGTGGGGTGTTATTGAAAGGAACTTGGTGATGGATTATTTTCAAATGCTGCAGTTAAGACATGTTTCCAAGAAGCACCACTGCTGCTAAAAGCATATCTGTACATCTTGGTTTCAGCATTCTTACTAAAGAATGTTATTAAAAAAAGAAGTTTTTGTGTACTAAGACCTCTTCTCACGAACCTGGACTATTTAAAGTCAGAGAGGAAGCCTTTGCAGTTCTAGAAGCATACTTTGTTGTAAAATAATCCCACTCCATCTAACTTGTTCCCATTCACATCACTGAGGGGTCATTTGGCACCATTCCTGTCAGGATTTTAGGTGGCAGGATAACATAGAAGGACTATTAAAGCCATCAGAAGCAAGGCCATTTCTTTCTGGCCGCCTCCTCTCCACAACATGCTGGGACTGGCAGGAAGAAGAAGGCAAGATTTCCACTGTTCATAAACTCTGTCTAGACACAAGGTCTAGACATGTCCCTTCCAGAAGCGCGTGACGGCAGCGTTGGTGCCGCAGTGCAGCTGGCAGCGCTCTGCAGCTGCCCGGATGGTGCTCCTCTGAGGCAGGAGGATACAGTGATGATCCATGGCATTAACCTTTACCTGCACTGACCTGCCCTGTCTGCCTACTCTGTCATAACTGTCTTTCCTGGCACCTTTTTGATCACAGCAACTTCCTTCAATGGGGTTGGAGAAGACCCCATAAATTCAGGGTCCCTGAAGAGCGGATTATCCTTAGAATAGCACACTGGCCAGTTTTGCTTTCTCTGTATAATTTGAGAAGAAGCTATAAAGTCCTCCCTCAAGGAATTTCTGTGAGAAAGATAGAATTTCTGGTTTTGCCTTACTGCACTAAGGAAAGGCCAGCCATGTAAATTTGCTCTGCTCCACAAGTTCTGGAGCCAGCTCAGCTCTCAGGTGCAGCAGAGTACAGCTCCAGGGGAAAAAGGTCAAAGCAGTGACTTCCCCCTTCTTGTGAGGGTGAACATCAAGAAATCAAGGTAAAGGGTAGTCAGGTTTAACATCAGCTTATAGGGGATGAACCTACAAATTTGCAAGACTCGCAATAGTTAACACAGAAATACCATTATTAGAAATAAGAACAGAAAAATCCATCTTTCAAGTTCCGATGTTTAATAAAGTCTGGATAATGATACTGTTCCTCTTCACTGAATTCCAGGGACATTTGGACATATAACCTCTCTAAAAATCTCAGCCAATGTTATTCATCATTTGTCTCAGTAAATGTCAATAAAGCTTTAAGTCCTTTGATAAGTTAAATGCCACTGGGCAAGCCTGCACCGTCAGGCCGTGCTTCTGTTACTCAATTCATTTAGCTGCTCAAATAGACAAATGGCATCAGCCCAGCAGTTAATAATTTCTTCACGCTCCTGTGTTTTCCTTAGGGCAAGAGACAGTTCAGCTTTCATATTGATTTGGCCCAGTACTTTCCCTGACTACTCTGGCACATCAAGGCTAATTATGCAGCCAACTTTAATAACGTGAAGTGCTGGGGACTAAGCTCCTTACACTGACTTGTGCTCCAAGCTGAGCACACTGTAAATTCAAACCCAGTTTCAGAAGTAAATGGATGACACTTTAACAAACTGAGAACACCATCTCCAGAGCCAGGATGAGTTCTGCACTTCACTGCTCAAGAATCAGAACAAAATTCCTTTGTGAATTTGTGTTTAGGCAGCACAAAGAAAAAGATCTCTTCTCAGAGACTTGGGAGTGCTTTCCAGAAACCGTTTTCCCTGCTACTACTGCCACCCAGTGAAACTGCACTATTAGTGGGAAATGCCACTGTTTTCCCAGTCCCTAATATTCCTTTTAAGATGTTTGACTCTCATGACAATATCCAGCAGTAGCTTTAAAAGACAACTGGCTTTTTTTTTCAGGTTTTCCACCCTGAAACTAAAAAAAAATCCACATACTCCCAGATTTGAAAACTTATGTGTTCAAGCAATCTAGGGTATTCACAGATAAACATAGTTGTCCAAATTTAGTCTGGGACTCATTCATTCATAGTAATATTGTATGCATACACCTATATATAAAAAACACGGACACAGTAAAAAGCCCAACCAATTCATTTATCTAAATTCATACATATCTAACAGGTAAGTATCAACATTTGTTTCAATTACAGTCATGTTTTGACACAGATACAAGAGTTCTAGATGCAAGGGTTACACTGTGAGTATCTTACATACCTGTGCTATTATTTCTCTTAGGGGGAAACCCAGGTTTCACCCTATCCCCAGACAACAGGCGAGGGTAAAGCTTTCACAGTCTGGTGCTACAAAAGCCTCTAACATTAAAAATAATTTGATCTGCACAAAAAGAACAGACTATCCTCTGAAGTTTCTAACAGACTGCAAATTTAAAAACTGCAGCCACAAGGCATCATGAAATGTCATAAAGGAGTAACTTTTGTAGTGAGGCTGCTACATAAGCACACCTGGTACCTTTTCCTTATTTAGGATATTCAGTGTAGGCTATGTACAAAATGTCCCTTGTCAGAGCAGTAGAATTTTTACTGGTCACATACAGCCTGTTCTATACTCTGAAGAGCTATCAAGCTGCAATGCATTTCATCAGATTAGATATAAGAACATGCAATATATCTAACTTCCCTTTTTCTTTCTTTTTAAAATTAGCTAGAGGCTTCAAGATTGATAAAACTTAATTCTTCCTTAAAATTCTTCTAATGAATTGGTTTTCTCTGCAATTAGGATGACCATATTTTAATCTCGGTCCTCCTCTCTGCTATAATAGTTACAAGGCATGCTTTCCAGCAGCTCTCCCAAGAGGATTCATCACTGATGTTTTTAATATTCACTTTCATAATATCAATTATATTGAACTAGTGCCTTAATAATGTATATGTTCCATAGGAATTACATTGTAATTTTCACCTGATTAATGTCAACCTGTTAGGAAGTGTCTCTGGAAAGCATTATTAATGGCAACAGTGGTGATTAAGCTAAAACAAGGGTTAAATTAGGAAACACATTAATTACTGACTAGCCATTACCTAAAGAAAAGCCATTCATATACTGAGACTCCAACAACTGGACAAATTCCCTTTTTTTTGTCCTTGACATTGTTGCAGTTATTCATGCCTAAGCCACTCATGGTTGCAAGTCCTCCTGTCCACAACACGTTATTTCTCTCCACTAGTACTTCCATGTGTGGCCCCTCCTCTGTTACTACGTGGTAGGAGAGGCAGTGCCCAGCCTAGCTGCTGCCTCCTGCATCCAGCACCAATCACACTGATAACACGTTTTTCAGGGATTCTGCTTTAAACAGTTGAAACAATGAGCACTGTAACACATCTGGCCCCAGTGATCCACCCCCTAAGTTCCACAAGAAAGGGTGTATAATTAACATGGCTCTTACTTGTGCAAAGCGCTCAGCATTTCTGTTCACTGTGAACTGGTAAGTTATGTTTGAAAACTGGATGCTGATGGGGAGGATGGAGACATTGAAATGAAGCATCACCGATCTTTCTGGGCCCTGAAATTCTGTGTCATTCACCAACACATCCAGCTGGAACGAACGATGCTCTGTGACTGGAACGCTTTTATTCAGTACCAGTTCTGTAAAGGAAAAGATTAGTCTATTAGCAACTCACATTATCTGCAAATGTATCTTTTAATACTGCAAGCCTAACAAAAACAGACATATCAAATTTAATTATACACATCCAAGTTTCCTAACAGGAAACAGAAGGCAAGTCAAATATGAAATATGTTCTTATGGAGTTATGCTCTCTGTCATTCAAGATGTTTGAGAGGCCTTCTTCCCATCTAGCTACCAAGCAGAGAATCCTACAATCAAAACCTCTTGCTTATCAGTTTATACATCATCATCCTATAGACTCCCTATCGCAGAGATGCACAAACTCCATTTTTTCAGCACATATGTAAAATGCAGTGTTTTCTCTACTTGAAATTTCTCAGCTTTCTTTGGCTCAATACTTACAAAATGCTCAGAAAAATTCAAGAGCTTATTGGTCAACTAACAAGCAACTTCTCCTTTATTTGAAGAAAGAGTCCTTACTGTACTCGTGCCGAGTTCCCCTCACTTGGCTGCCATTTGGGCTGAAGTGGATTTCATCAAAGATGTGCTCTACATGAAATGTTTCACTTATCCAGGGATCGTCAGTAATGATGGTTCCTGTGTATTTCCTTCTGCTGATTTCAAGGGGGTAAATAGGTGTGGTGTCTGCATCGTACACAGTCAGCGTGGAAAGAACAGTGCCCTGGGAGGAAACAATAAAAGGCACTGCTGAAGGACCCAAAGTTTTCTTCTTCTGATAACTGGAGACTGAAATACTGGTCAAACAAGACCTTACAACTTTCACTGAAAAACCCAGGCAAATGCATTCATAGGAGTCTTGTCAAGACTTGTTCTAGTCAGGAGATGGCAGCAAACTCCCAAAATCAGTCCTTTCCCTTCCAGACACAAATACAATCAAAATGTACTTTGAAGGGAAAACTGACTACCAAGAGATCTTGTTGTTAGGAAACAGGAGTTCTCTCATGAAACACACATCATTTTATGACCCCCCAAGAAGTCTTCTCTATACCACTGACTTATAAATGATCATTGCTCCCACAGAAGAGCCAAAGAGCCCACATGTACTTCTCTACTGAAGCAAGGGGGGGTGTATGTGTGTGCAGGGTACCAAAGACACCCAGGGATTCAGACCTCTTGAAAGATCAGCTTAGCATGGTAAAGGAAAAATGGGAGGACAGCCTTAAAACAAGATCCTGGAGCTCACCATTAACAGCCTGGAAACTTCACAGGTGCAGTGCCTTGTCTGTAGAAGTCAACCACTACTTCTACAGCATCCTAATAAATGTTCTGAACATAGTCCTGATACATTACACAGATTTGCATGTATGGGACAGATACACACACACACTTGCTCTAAAAACACAATTTTAATCGCCTGGAGGAAGCAATCCTGTAACACACAGAGCAGAAGTCACTATGGAGAGATCCAGAGCAATCCTGACCACAGACTCAGTAATTGTCCATCCTGACCTTGGAAACTGCTCCAGTTTCTTCACACTCCTTAATTACTAACCCAAGCTCCTCCTTCTTTGGGATCTGAGGAAGACATAATTTGGGGCAGAGGAATCCTACAAACAGCATTTTACAATTACAGATCCGCAGAGCATGGTGTGGTGGGCTCATTGCCAAGATCCATTACTCAGGCAGAACATGATGCTTCCCAGGAGCCCTGCCTCCCACTGATGTGCTCGTACTTCAGGGACGAGGTAAAGGAGAACATTCCCAACATTACCTCCTTCCTGTTGAACTCCACCACAGCGTCTGCAGTATCAGTGCCATTGGGAAGGAAGGGAGGAGAGTCATCTTCATCTATGACGTTCACCAGGAAAGGCACCTCAACCTGCATTTCCCGGAGTCCCTCCCTGACAGTGCACTTGGCAATGAGCTCGTATCTCTCCCTCTCCTCCCGGTCCAGGCGCCGCGTCACCCGCACGCTGGTGCTGCTCTCGTTGTACCGGAAGGGGACACCTTCAGCTGCAAAACAGCCACAACACACACAGGCACAATCACTTTCCGTGTAGGGCTCCCATGGCTTTAACACTCTTCTGCAGTTCAGTAAATCCATTTGGACATCATGACTGCACAATAAAAGACTCAGAAATTAAACAGAAGGAACTTGTGTGGTTATATTAGGGTAGGGAGGAAGCATGGAATATATGGGAAGATTCTACAGTTTAGAAGCAGCACAATTTAAAGATCAAGATATTCTCAATCTACTTTTAGCAGACAGAATTCTAAAAGTGATCATTTCTTTAGGGGACAGTCTTCCTTCCCATTTTCTCTGTACATCTCAAAGGCAAAATCTTCAGGCTCAGTTTAAGTTTGCAAAGGAACTTCCTTTAGAGAATCAAATCTAGAGGATCTATTACAAAAGAGATCTTTTAACAATGCAGCTGTTTGAATCTATTGTTAGTACATGAGCGGCTCAGATCGAATTTTACCTGCAAGCAGTTTGTAGGAAATGCTGAGATTCTGACACAGATGATGAACTGAGGGTATCTGGAGCTGATGAAATGTACCAGGTGGTTTATTCTCCTCGATGCGAAAGGAGAGATCCATTTCTGTGAAGCAAAGCTGCCTTGCTGTCAGCGAACTGCAAGCTGGTGCAGTAGCATTGATCAAAGAGAGGAAAACCTTGGTGTGTGGAGCGGAGTCACATTCCTTCTCTTGGAAAGGGTGGGATGAAAGGAAGACATACAGCATCACCTTGGATAAGGACATCCCATTTCCTACAGCTTCAGGAGGAAGAAATCACCGTAAGAAATATTTTATGGAAGACAAACCAACATTTCTTTTCCTTATATTCTACTCTAGTCCATTATTCCACAAATGATTGTTTAATCCCATTATGTGACCAAGCAGCTCTTCAATATGCCAGATGCTGGTGGGAATATCTTAAACCTTAATAATCCAAATAAACCTAAAACTATAGGGCTTGGCACCAATTTTGCATTATAGAATCTCAGAACCAGTATAAACACTCTGTCTGTAAGACAGTGACGTAAAAACACGTCACTGGCAGTAATCAGCTCTCTGACAGAACTGCTTTTTGAAGGGACTAGAACAGAGCCGAGTGGAAACAGGAAAAATAATGCACGAGATGGCAACAGATGGCCAGGACAAATCCATATCAGGACTAACATTTCAGTCACAACATTCAACAGTATGGACCACATTGTCTAGGTTCAGAGAAGAGACTGCTTCATTTTTTTGAAATATAGAGAGGTGGACAAAAGATAAAATAGAAGTTAAAACCAACTTGTGGCATCTTCTAACATGTCCTCAAGCCTTGTTTTGATTCCCTTGGCTTGACTACAGACAGCACAGTAATATCTCTGTGATAGATCTAACGCACTTGAAAAGAAGTTCTAGGTCACTTTGATCTGTATGAACAAAACAAGGCTCTCGAGTGTTAAGTAGCTATTCCTCCTTTGTTCAGCACGAGTATTTCATATACATGAACGCCAAATACCAAAAATGGATGAAATATCAAACACTCAGCCCTTCAAAAATAAAACATTAAGTGTCTGAAGTTGAAAATTTCAACATCAAGTTACCTAAGTCTGAAGGTAGTGTTGATATACGGATCTTACAAACTGAAGACAGTTACTACAGACTCTCTTCAACAGTAAAATTTCTGCAACTGATCACAGCGGTATGCTATTAACTCCTCATCCATTTCCTCCTCCACCACCTAATTATACCTAATTTCCTCATAGATCAAAATCTCCAAAACCAATTTACTGCTAGAGCATAAAAGAAGAGAAAAAAACCTGAGATAATGAATTTTTGTAGTAAGCTTCTCTAACAAAGCCAAATCTCAAGAGACAGAGAGAGGTACAATTAACCATTTCTTCTAAGAGCTCTTTGGTGTAACGTGCAAATGTAATTTGCGAATCCACGTCACTAGAATTCAAGGACCATTTATGTAAGAATTTGAACCACTCTCCCAGCATTTGTCTGGGAATCCCCAGCACAATGAAATTGGTCTCACTTGCATCAGTAGATGAACAAACTGCAAATCTCAGCATAAAGCTGTGACCTATACAGCTGTGAAATGCAGAAAAAATATTTCCAGTAATGCAACTGTCCCGCCCTACTGGAGTTCTCAGTATGAGCAACAGGATCTGTCCCAGGTCAGCACCTACTTCGGCACCCTGCTGTGGGTTTCATTGGGTCTGGTTCCTCCTTTTAAAAGGGCAGATGTGTTTTTTCCAAATTTGATGCTCATCTTCCAATGGAGAAATCTCATTGTCTGAACTTATATTGCTGTAAGAAGAGATACCTCAAGAAGAAAAGCTTACACAAAATACTTACACAGCATGTTAAAGTCCTCTCTATCCAGGCTTTTGTTGAGGTAGAGAAGTCCTGTTTTTTCTCTGATTTGGAACCAATTATTTTCATGTGATCTTGCTTGAGAAATGATGAGGTTCTGGCAGAGGTGGAAATGGGCCACTTCCTCCCGCGAATGCCGCAGGGCGTGGATGCGCAGCAGCGGCATTCCCGCCGGCTCGTCCATGTACACATTCGCCAAGTACTCCTTCCTGGGGAAGTACAGACCCAGGGCCACTGCAAAGGAACGCACACGGGAGAGAGGTAGGCCCAGTTAAATGATTTTTGCACTGGTGGCTTTTTAACAGATGTGTTTCCAAAGAAACAAAGGTTTCATTCTCTAAGAAGTAAAGAAGCATTAAAAAAAGGTGTGGAAAAAGGCTGGTGTAAATAAATACAGTTTTACTTCACTGATGCCAAGGACATAGCCACCAAAAATATGGCCTATTGTTTATGTTCAATTACAAAATTATCTGCTTTTTGACAGCAAAACTGCTTTGCTGTAGACAAGGCCCAGTTTAAGATGAACACTTAAGGAAGCTCTGCTTGCCAAATTTTACTTAAGCTCCTATATCTGGCACTCTCAGTTGAAATTCCATCACCTCACAGATGATATTCAAAGAAGGAAAAAACCCTTTGATGAAATCACACATTTTAGATGCCTTAAACATGCTCTCTGTTGAGAGAAAATGCAAAAGTTTATCAGTGGCTTGCACACTTTTCCTCAGATTACATAAAACCCCTCTTACAGAGCCTTTTTGCCCCTCCCCCCCTTTCTAAACAGGCCAGCACAATACTTTTGGTACAGAAAATGGGAGTTGTTAAAAAAATACTGGAAGTGTTTTAAGTGTTTTAAATATGACAGATGGGAAAGCTGAGACCTGAGTACGAAGGGAATCGTACATTTCTTGTTTAGTACAAGAACTGTGACTCACCCGATCCTTTCCCACCCTGGCACTGAAGGCATTTCCATTCAGCAGGGCTCAAGTGCCCCTTGGTTCAGCTGACCCCACCTCACCAGCTCACTGGCAATGGCCTCCCCACCTCTCTGCAGCGTTTCCCTTCCAATCCCACCCCTTACAGATGTGATCACAGTGGAATGTTTGATTTGCTAGGAGGGGACAAAGGGATGCTCACTGTGCTCACACAGACTGAAGTACTAGAACTGCCACTCTTGGACTCTACGTGCACTGACAGTCAGTACTTGTTCTCATCCAACAGAACACTCGAGTACTGCAGAATTATGCATCATCCAGTCCAACTGATAAGAGCCAGGCATGTAAAAAGCTCAAACATCTGCTGAACAAATGTAAACAGTAACAACTTCCATATGTTACTAAGACAAAGCCTTCCCAGATTAAATCAAGCCAGATAAACTAGAAATGATGATAATACAGCAGTAAAATTAGGGATATAATGCCAAAACATCTTCAAAACAGCATCAGGCTATAGCACGTATTTATGTATTGGTATTGGATCCATACACTGTTCTACTGAATGGAGTGCACCGCAAACAAACTGTAAACAAGAGACCTCTAATTTCATTTAGAAATACCACAGAAACTACTATACCTTGAAATGATTCATGACATCATCTGTACCCCTGGATGCAATTACATCCATCAGGTTTTCAGAGGCCCATTCATTTTTTTCTACATATACTTTGCAATATATGAATAAAGTGGTAACGTAATATGGTAGGTGAATTTGTTCCAAAGGAATTAGTTCAAAGAAAAGCCAACCAGAGACTTAGAGAGTTTTAGAAAAGCATTAACTCTTGATATTCTCTCTTCAAAAAAAAGTGGTAAGTTTTGATTCTCGCACTATTACCCTCTCTTCTTCGTAAGTAAGATTCCTGAATATTTGTATTAAATGTCAAGTATTTTTTTCAGTGCCTCTATCTTTTTTGAAGTGCAGGAAAAAATGGGGAATATGTGCTGCTAGAACTAACAAATGGGTTCAGTAACAAGAAGAATAAGGTGATATCTAAACACAAAGCCAAGTCCCAGTGCAAGTAAATAGACTCTTGAGGTATTTTGTGTAAAAATTTGATTTTAAAACAATGAAAATATTTTCATGAAAAATTCAAAACCAAAAATTTACTACTCAAGACTCAAAAATTACTTTCAACTACAGATACAACAACTTACAACTACAACATACAAATGAGGCTTACACAACAGGAGCTGTTATTTCCTTATTTCCAAGACTGGGGTGAACAGTCCTGTGTGCCCACATCATGCAGGACAAGAACACTGCAGAGATACAAAATCACCTCCAGCAGAAGGAGCACATATACAGTATCTATAAACAATATCCACGAGCAACATGGGAAGTTGGAATGGGAAAAAATTGAGTATTTTGAGTTGCAATTATTTGCTTCCTTATCTTAAACAAGCGTGCTAATCTTTATATGCTTTGCTCTATAAATGAGGGCTCACACTGCACACAGGTACAATCCTGTTTAATCAAACACATAAATAATTGTGACAGAGATGGCCACTTTACTGCCTGAAACCTGGCACATTTACACCTCAGCAGAGTCAGCATCCTGCCTGCTCTGCATTTGAAAGAAAAGGTGAATATTGATGCTGCAGACCCTCTGAAGTTCTCTGGCATCACTTCACAGGAGGAGTTTTCTCCATTGTCATAAAGAAAGGGGAAAAAATCCTGATATAAACCAATAATTTTAATATAAAAAATCTGATTTCTCAGTAAATAACAGAAATGCAAAACTAGGCTTTGTATTTTGAAGAAAGGAGGATTCCCTAACAAAATAATTTAGCATTTACACACTAATCAGCTGGAAATGTATTTCACAAGTTTCAAAGACACTTCAAGAAATTAAAAAAGCTGCTGTAAGACATTTATATAGACACATGATCTTTTCAAACCTAAAACCGATTAAACTAAATTCTGTCCATCAAAAGTGTTAGTTTTTAGTGCAGAGGAGAGTTCCAGATTCAGGACAATACCCAAGGATAATTTTAAATGACACCAGTGAATAAGTCAAATTTTCATATTTTACTTATAAAACAAGTATTTGAAGTGAAGAGACTTTATAACACTGCAAAATAACTAAATAAATAAATAAAAATTGATTTCGCCATGTAGCAAGATTCACCCAATATTGTGAAATTACTGGGGTTTTGTAAAGTGGTTTGTGTCCCTCTGACTCAAGCACTGAAAAAGATGAGAGATATGCAACAGACTGCCCAGGTCACAACCACACTCCACATATAAATCTTTGGGGTCTAATTTTAAAGGAGACCTTTGAAGTAGAAATGTAGCACCCACTTCTCAGAGCTGTGTTCATGTCTTTAAGCTCTCTTGAGTTAAAACCAGATTCAATACATTTGCCATCTGGCAAGTATACTGCAGGAGGAAGAGGTTCTAATCCTGGCCACAGTTCCCTGTGTCCTGAAAAAAAAAATAATCCATTTCCAAGGACTTGTGCAAGCTTCCTATGGAAGCCAGATGGAGTTTTTAATGAATCTGCCATTTAAATAAAGAGGAATTGAAATGGTTACATTCAAAACTGATGGTTACAGTGCTTTTGCTTAGGAATTAAAATCAGAGAAAAAAATTGCGTTACAAGCTTGAAAAGCACCACAAGCAGGTTATGCTCTGTAACATCAGAGAATCACAGATTCATTAAAATACTCTGCCATCTCTGAACGTTTTTTAGAGGATGCTTCAGCTCTCCAAACTACAATCAGCACAGGAAACGCGGCAACCTCTGATGGATGAGCAACATTATGGGATAACAGCGTATCAGTAACACACAGAAGAGAAAAGTGATCACGTTTAAGCGGATGTAATGCTACTAACTAATAGCTCCTACAGGAAATAGATACAGTTATGACAGCAGTTTTCCAGTTCAGGGAGAGAAAGTAGGTAAAATGAGAGTAGAGAAATGAGATTATATGTACTTTGAAGCCTTCATGATTGCCTTTTGAAATACGGCCACATTTCATGTGGCTTTTTTCAGTCATGAATGATTAGGTAAATAATGCCTTTTTGATACAAATTTATTTTTTCTGTACACAATTTGCTGTACGGAACTTTAGATGTTTTTAGTGCTTTTTATGCTTGCCACTATCATCTTGAGTAGCATTTAGGGATACCTCTTGATGAAAACTGTTAAAGTGATGACAGCAGCAGCATTTTATTCTTAATATCAACCTCGATAACAGAAAATACAGTTCAACTTTTAAATCCCAAAATGAAGGAGCAGGAATTTTTTTATCAGATATAGAGGAAGACTTGACTGTAAGGCATTCTCCCAAACCATGTCTGTACCCATCCTTCAAGGTACAACTACAGACTTCAAACAAACAGTTTTGAAGTAGCAGATGTCTTAAGGAGTTCATAGTCAAAATTCAAAGTTTGAATGACCACTGTTTGGTTTAAGTTACACTATGCATTTTAACAAAAGGTTCACTCTTGATTTAAAAAATTCAAATGGCTGAAATATAACATTACTTGCTAAACTTATTTTGGGTTTCATTACTTATGTAATTGAAAACTCTCTCTCAAGCCTGAATGTCTGTTACCTTCAAACTTCTTTTCACTAGTTCATGTTAGCACAACTTTTGTTCAGGTAATGAAAATCTGCACAGATCTCAAGGTGCCTGATGGATGAACATGCATTTAAAAACAATAGGACCAGTCTGCTTTGTTTTTTTAAAGAAAAAAGAAAAAAATCATCAAAATGCAAATGATGGTTGTTTTTCATTCAGCAAGTAGTAAACACTTAAATAACCCACATCTGACAAAATTTACTCAGAGCTTCTCAGCATTTTGGAGGACAACAAAACTATTTATCCAGAACAGAACAGCCCCATGCAATCAAAATCCTTAATCCAGAACTGACATGCATCTTCAAGAAAAGGGAGATGCTTTTAATGCAATGATAGCCTTGTCAATGTAACATACAGGATTTAATGATATAACAGATGAACACAAGAGTCTGTTGTTAATAATCCTCCATTTGTTGCACAGCATCAGATTTCAACAGGCAATTATCTGTCAAGGTTAGTTTTGTGTTCCTGAAATAATTATCTTTACTTCTGACAAGTAGCCATTATGTTCCATTACTAGTATTAATATACCTAATGTTCGATTCATCAGAGAACAAGGCCAGTAATATACTTGTATATTTTAAGTTAAAGGACTTGCCCACTTAATTTCCTTCTAGTCTCTACACAATTAGGAAATAAACTTGCCCTCATAAACCAGAAAGTCTGTAATTTAGGAAAAACACTGTCACTTGACAGAAAAGTAGTATGGCACAGCAGAGGTAGGAACACCCCTTTGGATTCGATCCTGAGCAGGTGGTGAGGCAGGAGCCAGCTGGGGACAGGGCAGTGGTGGCACAGGGACCCTGAGCTGCCTGAAATGCCCGCCCAGCCAGGCACCAGGGAGAGGCTGCTTCTGGCACAAGCACAAGTCATAAAACTTCTCCTGGTTTTACACCAAGAAGTTCAGTCAAATTCCAGCTGGTTGAGTTGAGGCTGAAGCACTCCTGCCTGGCTGTAACTCCTGATGGGTTTGAGGGTCACTACAGCAGGGACAAGGAGAACAAGTGGCATTCTCCCAATTGACTGGCAAGCCATTAACAAGCTCTTTACCTTTACATGTGTCATTTTTAAGCTGATCACGACAGAAATTGAAATAGATGTGGTATGGACCCAAGAACATAAGAACATAACTGCATTAACATGAAAATGAATTTTTTTTCCTTTTTTTTTTTTTTTTCACAAAGCTTCCTCTCTGGAGCCTGGGTTAGACTGGATTGGGGAAAGATCACTGTAGGGATTAATACCAGAATTTTCTTACAGTTGCTGTAGTCAAACTTACGGGGTTGGATAACTGCTAAATGTCATCTGTTGTGTACATTTACATGTAGCACAATTGTTGGAGAACAACAGAATAAATTTCAGTACCATCAGCTCCAGTGAAATACATGTGCTTCACAGAACATGATACCTCCAGGGAGAACAGGTCCTTACAAAGTGATGGTAAGCAGAAACAGTCCTGAACTGGAATATACTCCAGACCTGTTAAACTGCTCTGCTTTAACTTAATTGCCTCTCTTGCGATTTTCCTCACCAGATTCCCACGCTCATATTGAAAATAACCCTGAATTTTAGACTGAAAATATAGAAATTGGGTAGAAAGAAATATTGTATCAGATATTGCATTAAATATACTATCATATAACATATAATTATGTAAGATACAAATACATATTCCACTAGTCAGCAAAATGAGAAAGATTTTCTGGTGTAGGAAAATAAGATAGACATGGTAAAGCAAAAAGATGGATCTGACAAAAGTTTGTTTCCTTTATCAGGCATACAGAACATAAATATAAAAAATGTCCAGATCAAAGACAGACCCCAAATTTATCAAAAAGAAATGAATTTTGATTTGTGGGAACAGCCATGATTTTAATTTTTGTCTCAACTGGAAAATCCGTGCAGCTCAGGATCTACCAGAGAACAGGACAGCCTCTCTATTAAAGCTTCACTTGTGAGTTCAGATCGAGGTCAAGCCTGTGTCTACACTTTCCTGCCAGAGCCTACAGCTCTAGGTAAGTTTGAGAAAATTCCTCTTGAAGTGTCATAAAGGCTTAAAGCTTCCTTCCTCTTGCATCCTTATGATTTGTTGTTTGTTTTGAGGTTTTTTATTACTGTAGCAAAAAGATGAATTTTTGATGCTTCACTGTTCTAAATACCAGTGTTAGCAGAACTTAAACTATTCCTTGTAGAAATTAATAGGCATGGAAAGCGGTGAGAGATTGCAGAGGTTTCAGAAAATCCTACGGATCTTGATTCTGCCACTTCTCTTTCTTTGTGTGATTAAATACTTCTTTTAAGTATAGTTTAATTTGTGAGAAAAACTGGATTTTGCTCTGTAGGAGTACAGAGCTGAAATGTAAGACAAGGAAATTCTCTATTGTATTGCAACACAAATGATATTAATAAATACTGAATAAAATTTATTTACTCTGTATATGATCTCATGCACCTATGTGTTTATGTATTATGTGTATGTAAAGATGATGACAATGAGAGCTAGAGAAGACCAGTGATGTGTCTCACTGTTCTATGCTAGAACTGACACACTACTTGCATCCAAACCACAAAATCCTCAGTTAATAATGTAATGACATACAAGCGCTCTACATCCTTGTTATACTTTAATTAGCTTTCACATATATTTACTCTGTATCTACTCTAACAGTGCTGAGCTCATACAGAAGGTAAACATTATAGTAGCAATTTGGAGAACAATACTGACAACCAAATATATTTGTTTCATAAAAACATAAAAATAAATCATGGAACAATTATCTGCAGAAATTGTTCAGCCTACTTAGTAAGATGAAAAGATCCTTACAGGCAAAGACAAATAAGTTTCAATTAACTGTCTTATTTAAAAGCATATTGGCATCATAATACATTTCCTACATTAAGATACAGATCTAGATCACTGTGCTGATTCCTTAATAAATACAGAGTACCATATTTTCACAATCCCAACTCATGAAAATGAATGAAAACTGATTAACTGTTGATTTATGACAAAGATTTGTATATGCACAAACTCCTGCATTCCATTACTACCTAAGCTCAAATTTCCCCATTTCTCTTGCTCCAGCTGCACTTGATTCTGCATCACCAAAATGAACACAAGTCTTCCTGTCAATTATAAAGAGATGAAGTCAGACATAAGGGATCACTTTCTGACAGCTCAGAGCAGTTCACAAACACCTCCATCCATTTCCTCTGCCTAAGCCAACTTCAGAGAGAAAGCATGCTCAGGTGAAATAAGGACCAATATTTCTCACCAACAGCTTCTTTCTCCCTCAGCATCGCTGGACTGCAACAGTTAACAGAACCTTGACCAAATGTAACAGTACCAATTTGTGACAATTACACAATGTTTAATTGTTCTTCATCAACACCAGTGACCTCCACCTGGATCATGGTGAGAGGACTCTGATTTTCAGAGAAAAGTTGCATGCAATACCTGCTCATTTTCTAGGGAGTGGATGACTTTACAGCATCTGGATCAAATTTTTACTTTGGATTCTCCACTGTTGCGCAGGAAAACCTATTTTCTATATTTAGAGCAGATGTGTAAAAATTAGCCTGCCAGACCTCTTGTAGTAACATAGGAAATAGCTCAGCCTGAATTGTGTTTTATCTATATCTAGTATCTCTAGCTTCCCTTATTTTCTCCAATTCCTGCAGCTCATGAAAGAGAGAGCAGTATAATTAGTGCCTTACAGCAGAAGGCAATCAATGAAAACTTTTGCTGCTGGTGGTTGAAAAGTTGCCAGAAAAATGGTAATGACAAGAACGTCCAGCCCTCACAGCAAAGTGCTCTGTTATTAAGAGCTGCTATTCTCTTTCCAAACACTCAAGGGAGCTATGAGCCTGCAGTTCCATTTTTCAGTCCAGGAAGTGAAATCTCACTGCAATTGTGAGCTTATTTGTTTATTGATTTATTTAAAGTTTTGTCTTGAATTAATAGAGCATTTTGGTTTAATCACTATATTTTAGGTTAAGATTACTACATTTTAGGTCGCCTATGTAATTAAATGCAGAACATAAGCTCTTATCCTTTTATTTTTATATTTTATTATCTCATTGTAATGCACAGACATACAAGAACTAAAATACTGTTCAGACGCACCTTCACTTGAATGTCTAACTCCTTAAGACACTCTGGCAGAGAATACATTTTCTTTAGTGGTCTTACAAGGCAGGCTGCTTGTCAAATAGTTTCATAAATATCTATATTACCATAATTAAAAAAAAAAAAAATAGAGGTAAGAACCCCTACTATCCCAACTGTGAACATCCCTGTTTAATAAAACAGAACTTTTCCTTTGGGGACTTTCAGTCATTACCACACAGCAGCTACTCATTATGCTGTTGTCTTAAAGCATAAACGTTGTCAGGGGAAGGGCAGAATTGTATTGACAAGGCTTGGAAAGGGCCAACAGACCACTAATGATATGTGCTGGGCACTGCTGCCTGCTCTAGACAGCTCTTCTCCACTGCCTCTGAGACAGTCACGAACTGCATCGCATCTTGACAAGGACAGGAATGAACCAGAGAAGTCTGAAATGAACAATAGCAAAAGCAGCAGTAAAATCTGGAATAGCAGGGGCCTTTACAGGATTTTACAAGAGCTTTATTTTCCTTTAAGTGGACTTCTGGGTTCCAGCCCAGTCCCTTGCTAGAGGGCATGCCAAACCACTACAGACTGCCAAGCGAGCACATGCACAAAACAATCCTCCTCTGATTGTTATAGACTGCATTTGCTTAATTAATTTCATAACTATTTCAATACCTTTTTTACTTTACAAACACTTTTACGGTAACAGCTAAAACTCTGCCCCATGTTTACACCTTCCATTGCCAACAGAAGAGAAGCGTTTCTTTGTATCTGTGATACATAGTCACTTCTGATAAAGATTTTGCTAATGCTGCTATGCTGCAGTTTCTCTCTTTGGTAACTTCTTGCTGTCTTTAATTATTAGCTATTTCTTCTGCAAGGTCTGCACTGAGTCCTGGCTTGCACTGATGCACACAGATAGACCTTGATGCTGACATTTATTCTGAACTCAGCCTACCAGAGCAGTCATTCTGATCACACGTTTTTGATGTATAAACAAACTGTAAGTGACAGACCCAGAGTCAAAGGAAGTGCTATCATCCTTCAGCGATTAGCTCCTGGGCAGCCCAACCCAAAAAGAATATTGAAACACAAAGTTTATACATTTACATTTTTCTCAGATGGTGAAACTGATGCTTTCTGCTCTGTCCATGAGCTGGAAACACCTCCAGTGGCATCTCCCGTCACAAAGAAGTAATCGGGTTTTCTAACAGCACAGTATCTCCACGCACACTTTATCAAGGCATTTTGATTTTTCAACTCCTCTACAAAGGTGTTTGTTGCACTATTTCATCAAGAGCTCACGTTTTAAATTTAAGTGTCAGTAAAAAACCTCATTTCCTCCGCTTCCCCTCTTTCCTGATCAAGACAGCAATATTCACAGGCTAGAAGACTGTAACTTATAATGAAAATACAAGTTCAGATTTCAACTGAATACCACAGAAATGCAGATTAAAAACTTGGGTAACTGTTAAGAAGTGCCTTTCTTTACCTGTGCCTTAAACACTCCCCACACACACACACCACAAACACTGTCGTCAACAAACCAAACTGGGTTTTGAAGTCCCGGTTCGTGACTCAAGCGTGTTGACTTTTCTGTGAATGCTTCTCATGAAACAGAATTTCCCTGCATCAGGAATAAAAAGCTGCCTGGCTTGATGCTTTTTATTATAAAAGCTGAAGAAGCTTAAGTTTATAGTATACACTTATCTATTCCAATTTTATCATTAATGACACCTGTTACATTTCATGCCAAAAGGAGATGACAACATACAAATCTTCACAACTTCCAGGTTTCTTTCTATGCCACAGCTACCATGAATATGCTCACAGTAGGGTGGACTCTTGCATTCGTAAATCTTCTCTGCTAACAGATTCAGGACTCAACGCTGAAGCTAAATGTTCCTAGAATTTGTGAAGTCAGTGTGACAAAAAGACAAGAAATGGGAAAAAAGCAACCTGCTGGACTAAACTCCTGGGATCCTCATACTGCATGGCATTAAAAAAGCTGAGAGACAATTGCAGAAAGCAATTTAGACAAACACTATATTTAGGATTGGCATCACATATACGTTTTAATACTGTACAAAAAATAAAATGTCAAGAGCACTGAAACCACTGACCACTTTGTGGCCTTCTGCATGAGCTTACATACTTGCTCATAACTGAGTGCTTCAAAACTCATCACTGAGTGCTTCAAAAAGATGGAAAACAATCAGCAGGCATCAGATGCCTGGTTATATGGATTACAGTTACTGCTGAAGAGAAGATGGAAATTTGGGGAGCAATATAATTGGGCAAGATTCACAGAACCAGACCTACTATTTGCCAGCACTTCTGACTAACATTCGAGCTCACCATCTGACTCATCCGTCTGAAAGAGAAGAATCTCAAAAACCAAGGACCAACAACTATGTCTCACTTCAGGATGCACAGTGGGCTCAAAAGTTTCCTTAAATGCTTCAATGTTTTAAGAACCAGGTGTTTTTCATCAGTAGTCTTGTCTCTTAGAGTGAAAACAAGTTGGGAAGAGCTGGGCAGGAGATACCTGTAAAATGACTGGAAGTTTCACCTTCCCGTGAGGAAGAGCTTTCTTCCACTGAGCACTGGAACAGCCCAGGGACATCATGGAGCCTCCCTGTCTGAGACACGCCAACCTCACCTGGGCACACCCCTGTGTCACCTGCTCCAGGTGACCCTGCTTTGGCAGGAGGGTGGTCTGGATGATGTCCAGAGGTGCCTCCCAGCCCTGTCAGTTCTGTGGTACCACAGCTGACACGGCTGCGCCAGGCCTGCCCACACTTCCAGAGGAGCAGCCGGATGTGCAGCGCCCCAGCTCTCCTCAGAGAGCACCCATCAGGAGCACATGAACCACACACTGTAACACAGCTCATGTTCCTGGAGAGCAGAGCATGCTGCTGCCTGAGCAGTGCTGAGCCTCAGGAGCACATGAACCACACACTGTAACACAGCTCATGTTCCTGGAGATCAGTGCATGCTGCTGCCTGAGCAGTGCTGAGCCTCAGGAGCACATGAACCACACACTGTAACACAGCTCCTGTTCCTGGAGATCAGTGCATGCTGCTGCCTGAGCAGTGCTGAGCCTCAGGAGCACATGAACCACACACTGTAACACAGCTCATGTTCCTGGAGATCAGTGCATGCTGCTGCCTGAGCAGTGCTGAGCCTCAGGAGCACATGAACCACACACTGTAACACAGCTCATGTTCCTGGAGATCAGTGCATGCTGCTGCCTGAGCAGTGCTGAGCCTGTACCACGCTGCAGGCTCACAGCAACCGACAGCTGCAAGTTCATCTCACCAAAATGCCCATTTTTAATACAATCACTGGCTCACCCAAACTTGCTGAGGTCAAGAACCCTGTAAGACCTCACCAGCTTTGAGACTACAGGCAACATTTTGCAAACACTTGCTGACAGGATAAGAAGACAATTTTTATCATATCCACAATGACATAAATGTGTGAGAGTATGGGTTACACCTAAGGAGAGAAAGATGCACGCTTGGGGATTACTGCATAAAAATGTTTTGTCAAAAAGAATGAGAAAGTGCTATGTTTTAAAAACTTATGCTAAGGAAAACATTTAAAAGTCTCAGCTACAATTCCCTGGGTAATGGTGTATGTTGTTTTAAACTTCTTTGTCCAGAATTTAGGTTCAAAATAGTATTTGGAAAATTAGCACTATTCCAAGAATTTAATGTGGTTTTCTGTAGCTTTAATTCAGCAATATTTTCTTTTTAAGGCTGGATAATATTCCCTTTTAAACCAAAATTAATGTAGCACATCAATTGCAATTTTCAATCATCCCCATCTATTTGAATGAATGCTACTTTACCAAAAAGCCCAGTGGAGTCAATCAGTCTATATATCATTAAGCCCACTGGTTTTTATTGGATGCTATAAGGACTTTGTGAACCTACTCAAAACCTTTTTGGCCGACCCAATTTTTGCTGAAATCTGACTTTTTACAAAGATCATATTGCTCTGACTCTGCAAATGGGAATGCCTAGCTGCAGATATTTTGTTTTGTCTTTGCACATTTGATTGGCAAACCTCCGAAAGGATCTCACATGTTGCTGCAGTGAAGATCAACAATGTAATTTTAAAATTAGATTTATTCATTACGGGTTTAATCCACTTTTCTCTGAAAAAAGGCAGAGCAAATCAACTTATACAGCTGTATGAGCAAAATATAACTCTCTTCTGGAGCAGGAGACAGAGAGTGGAATTATACATCAGGCCTCTCTGGTTGTAAGGCTGAAGTCCAGGATAGACTGGGCAACCTCCATGGCAGGGTGTCTTGGATCCATTGTAAACTGGATCCACCTGCTCACCTGCAGACAGCGTTTCCATTTCCTCAGCACTACCCTAATCATGGGAGGTTGGTTCATTTTTGAGACATCCTGGCCATCTCTCAAGCCTATACAGCTACCAGTATCTTTACACTTCTAAAGCAAAAATTGATAAGGCACAAACATGGTATTTGATGAGAAACAGAGGTCTCGTGCTATAGATGTTTTAAAAGCAATATATCACAGAATCACAGAATGCTTGAGGTTGGCAAGGCACCTCTGGTGATCATCTGGTCCAACTCTGCTACTCAAGAGTTGTACCTAAAGCCACTTATCCTACCACTCAAGATAACCTTTTTATGCCAAGCCCAGAAGTACACCAGCCACAAGACATTTTGATCACTAAGAGACATTTTCAGTCACAATAGTACTTCATACACTTCACCTTATTTCAAGAAAATTCAGTTGTATGCAAGCGAAAGGTGGCCTTCCTAGAAATGTTTCCTTTTACAAAATAAGAGCCATCTGCCAAGGATTTAGCATAATGATAAAACATTAAAAGCAGCTGCATTAAAGAGTTGCTATGGATTTGATATTTGTAAGAGCAAACAAAATCAATATACACAAAATCCACACTTAATAAATATATATGCTAATAAAAACCGCACTGCCTAGACCTTAATCATAATCACAAAAAAAAATTCAAATTGGTTCTTTAATCAGTAGTCATGTTTTTTTTCCTGGAGCAATTTGGATTAAATCTGTCTCAAGTATGTAGAAAATCCTGTTTTCTAAAACAATTAATTTACCCTAGAAAGCTCATAAATGAAGCTGTTAGCTAACATTCAGCATATCTTCATGACATAGTCAAATGTTTCAAATATAGAAACAAAGCAAGAACAAGATTAATACCGCTCACATTTCTCTTCTGCTTTAAACAATTTACATATCAACACTTAAATTTCATATTGGTTGTGCACAAACTACACTATGCACTAGTATATGCTCATTCATAAGCAGGAATGTGCATCTGTGAAAATATAATTAAAGCAGTAATACACATACACACACACACACACTTTGAACCCTAATCTTTTAGACAATCAAGACTGTTCAGCATAAATGTTCATATGGTCTTTTTCTAGATAGGATATTAATTGTGTACAGATTTTATATCTGCACACATCACTACTTCCAGTAGACCTTATAGAATTGTAAATAGTTTTTCCAGTGTTAACTTACATAAGCCTATTTGTTCTTATAGTTTCATACCCCTCTGAACCTCTTGCACAGCTCTATCTCCCAAGTTTTCCTTCAATCGTCACACAATTGGCATCCACAGCCCCCCAGAGCTCTGGCAAACCCAAAGCCTTCTATTTGTCAGCTTCTAGCTGTAGACAGAGAAAAGTGAGTGAAACTGGGTTGTTTCCTAAAATAATGCACCACAATGAAGTTTCCAGTCCTGGAAATACAAAATACAGTTTGTGTGGCTGTATAAGCACACAAGTGGTTCCTGTGAAGCAGCAAAGGTACTCAGGCAGCCTGTGCTGAGCTTGTGTCTCGAGGCTCTGGGACCTTCGTGCCACAACCTTTGCTGTTACTGGCAATGCCAGCAGAAGCTGTTCTCATCCACATTTTGTCTCTTCCTCTCCAAGCCCATCACCTCAGCTGTGTCACCCACTGTGGAACTGTAAATGAGCAAGCTGGGCTTCAAACAACTGTGCCCAGAAGGAAGGATGTACAGACAACCCCGTGAGCGAGGCCTTGCCTGTCCAAAGGAGAACAGGGGTTCCCATTCCTTCTCCCTTCTCCTCTGACAGAGTTGTCAGCCAAAGCAAGGAAGACTTGACTGCTCTTCCAAAGCTGCTGTTTACATCAAATCAATTACAGTCATTCAAAATACCCTCACTTGAAGATGATAATGCTTTAAAGGGATTTTCCAGAATTTTTTCACTCGCCCTCAAGGTGCCATGTATTCCCCATGGGAGGAAGGGCTGGCAGCCAGGGGACACAGGGAGAGCACTGTCAACTGAGAGTTCAAGCTTTAGGCTTTCACTAGATCGGGCTCTGTGGGTAGTACCTCACTGAGACTGCAACCAGGAGAGTCCATTTCACTGGCACGACTGACAGGATTTGTGAGATAGTGGCACTGAGTTATCTGTTTGGGAGACACGTGTGACTTGTCCATCTGCATGGAAAACGTATGCTAAGGTCTTTAATAAGGACTACACACAATGTCTGATAAGAGAACAGATTGCTGCATTACCTGTTCCACCATAATCCAGACAGATTGTCAAGACTGGGTCAGTCACCATGTGTGTTTTCTNTTTTTTTTTTTTTTTTTTTTTTTTTTTTGCAATTCTTCAGAAAACTAACAAAAGCACGGCAAAACCTCAATGAAAGAGGTGATGGCTTTTGTATTCTGGGATTACTTTGTTTTGCCTTTGGGATGATCAACTTTCTCACACATTTGATTGATGTAACTAGCTTAACTGATTAATCACTTTGCCTCCTAGCAGTTCCTTCCTGCTTATATCCAAGGAAACAGTCAATTAGGACTATAATGAATTCTTCCTTTCATGATGGGGTAAATTTGAAAGGTTGTGACCACATGAATGCAGGCGGTGCAGCTGGTTAATCTGCAACCCTGAACCTTGTGTTCCTAATGAACAAACTACAGCTCTTATACTTCAAACAACAGACAAAACACCCAAATCCTCTACAGTCCATTTGGATACCCACAAAATCACACACAGAGGAAACACATTTAACCAGGCAGTTGCACTGAAAACTCTATGAATGTGTTCAAAGAAAACCATCAAAAACTACAAGACAAAACAAAATACTGAAAACTAGTAAACCAAGGTTAAGCACATTCAACAACTGGGTGGGCACAACTAGGAAGACAGATTTTTAGCACAAACAATGTAAAAACATAATCTGGGTATAATGGAATAAAGATTTCTACATCAAGTTTTAACAACTAAACCAGTTGCTCTTCTAAAATGAACTCCACCATGACAAAAGACCTTGAGAGACAGAAATTATATCAGGGAAAGTGCACCTACAGACTGTTCAAATGTCAGTCTACACAGCTACCTTACACCTTTCTCACCTTAAGGTAGCAGCTTTCAGCAAATATCTAAGGACGAATTCAGAGAGTATTTTAGTAGTTTACTGCACTCTTACAACTTTCATCCTTTTACTTGCATTACATTTCAATACCATTAACTCCAGAAATTAGAGATCTCCTTCTCAAAGTTACCATGAGTTTGCAGATTGTTAGATTATTTTTATGAAGTAGTTTTGGAAAACTTGTTCTAAGTATCTAAGTATCTAAAATATATCTGGTCAGACCATGTGGATTCTAGAATATTTTAAATGCCTTAATATGTCTTTCTATAGTGCATAATTGGCTACATAAATCTGGTAAAAACAAGATACAGAGGCAGATGAGCAAACCAAAAATTACAAGTGAGCCAAAAAAGATGCCTTAATTAATTTTTTTCTGAATGAGTGAAGAGGTGATACTGAGTTCCAAGTTCACAAATTTGCTCTCAGAGTTACAGATCTGAATCAGACTTCAGACTGAGAAGTTTGGTTTCCTGCCCAGATCAGCTGCCGAGTAATTTCATGAAATTATCACAATTCAATGGAGAGACATGAAAATAATCTTAATTTCTATTTTGCTCTGGCCTTGAAAATTGCTGAATTCACATACAGTTTAATCTGGGTCTGTACCTTGCTCCTCTGAACATTCCACACAGAAATATTCTTAATCCAAATCAGCGTTACCTTCAGAGACAGCTCCTACCTCTCTCTCCCTCTCTCTCTCTCTCTCTCTCTCTCTCTCTCTCTCTCTTTTTTTTTAATAAGCCCCATCAAAAGGAAAAATTTCTAATAAACATGCTAGTTCCCTACTGGTCATCATTATTTACATGGAAACAGAAAATGGGTACTTAAAATAATAATAATAGCTGGTAATTTGATCACAGATTCCAGATGATTTCCAATTTTTAAAGCATTAAACACAATAAAGTTTATTATTACATTTTCTCTACTTATTCCTCCATGAATGGAATAAAACTGTGTCAGAAAGGAGCAGATAAATAAGACAATGATTTTTTATTCCCTTCCATGTATATAAACATGTACACCCAGAAAAGCATTGGATATACCTTTAATTACAACCCAGAATATTTATTTTCAAGCAAATAATATTTGAAATAACCACTCTGAAAAAAATCAAGTGACATCATGCCTTTTTTTTTTTTCAAATAACCAAACAGATGTCCCAACAAAATTTGCCATTATTCTGTCCAGGAGGAAAGACTCCGTGACTTTTCCAGTAACTTCAACAGAATTCACTCCAATTCTGTTTTTCTGGACAACATACTAGGAAAAACTGGGAAACTTGTGTTCTGAACCCTTCTTATGAGGAAAGTACCATTAAATCAGTCTTTATTGATATAAAAGCACCAGTTTGAGCAGGAAAGTGCAATATTCTGCACACTATTCTACTCAATTGTGTTTTATTTTTCTTAAAACTTGTGGGTAATTGCCAAGAATACAGTTTTAGTGTGTCATCCAAAAGATACTGATGTATAGTTAGGCAGCCACTACACAAATCATCAGTGAGCATGCCTGCATAGAAAAGTGCCTCTACCTTATCAGTATATACTACTTGGGTATAACCTGTTCCTAATTCTTCTGTCTGTATTTTTCTATGTATTCTTAAAACATGGGAAGCATACTGTTGAACTCCTCCCTTTTATTAGGCTTTGCTCTCTGAGCTATTTGTAATGACTACAAATTTCCCTGTTTGCCATGTGAAGACAACTACTGCAACTGCTCAAAGAACTAGAGGGGAAAAACTTCAAAACAAAACAAAAGCAACCAATCAACCATGAAACTAAAGACAATTTGTTGGTATTACTCACAAGAAAAAAAGAGGGTCAGAGTAAACGGGTAGCCCATTAGAATTGTTGTCAGTACAATGTGTGAGGTGCACTGGGGATGTTTGGTATCCATCTACACACCTTAGAAAACAAAGGTATCCTGCTAATACACAGCTGACATGGATGCAGACTGGGAGCCTCGCAATGGAGTGCTGATTTTATCAACTCTTAGAAATAAAGGAAGTCTACCTCCTGTCAGGAAACCACGCAAATGAGAAACCTGCTGCCCTGATCACTGTTCCACGTCACTGATCTGACAGAGAAGGCTTCAATGGCTCAGGAAGCAAAGCCCAGACTGAGAGCTCTGCAAGTGGTTGAAAAAGCAGCCACTTAAGAGTGGCCTCCTGGATCACCCACTGCCAGCTACATCAATTCTGTGTACAGTGTCAAGGGGCTGGAAAAAAGCCTAACCTGTCCAATCCCCTGTAAGGACTTTGTTAGTTCTGCTCTCGAAGTAACATCCATCGAAAGATGATGAAGGCTACTGAAAAACTAAGGCTGTTGAGAAGTGTCTGATGGGGACTGCCGCTTTGATGAGCAAAATATCCACAAAGAATCTCCATGTCCAAAGTCTCCCAGTCCACATCTCCTCCTGCCCAAACCACACCAGCACAAAATGATGGATTTTTTTTGTACTGACTGGGTAAATACTCGTTTGGTTTAAAATCACATAAACAGGCAGAAAAAAAGAAGTCGTTTGTTTACATAATCATGGTTGTTCCCTGGTAGAAACAAAGTTTTTGAATCACCAGCATATTTCTTTCATTCTTTTCACAGACCTTTATTTACTGGCCCAAACAGAAAAGCACGGGACAGTTTGAACGTCCAGGTCTACAACAGCTCTAAGGTATTCTAAGAATGCAAAAGACTCCTTTGCAGCAGGTTCTCACAGAATAATATACACAGATTTGCGGTGTAGCTTCTGTGTGGGCAAGTAATGCCAAGCCTTTAAAGACATAAATGTGAAATTGTATCTCCTCATTAGAGAATTCTTCCCCATCACTGTAGTACTAAGTGGTCTCACCATGTTTAATGTATTTCCACTTTGAGTTGTCAGGAATCTTATCCCTGTTTTACACCAGAGGAACTGAGGCATAGAAAAGTTAAGGATATATCTAAATGGCAAAACTATGTCCATCAGGTAAAATCTCTAACATAGATGTGTATTCAGTACAGGCCTAATCCACCTACAATCTACTTTTAAGGATACAATTTCCTCTGCAAAGAGAAGCTGGAAGTAGTAACGGTGCTATGTCCAAATAGAAAGTTCCTCTCTAAGCGTGCTTTGCACTGACAGCTCGGATACAATGCATACCAAAGGTCCCAGGAGACTTAACCAAAACCATGCACCCTGCTTTGTCACAGGCACCTCATTGAACTGAGGTCTAATAAATAATAGATTAAAGCCCTGGCCACAACATAATCTCTTTTCTTGCTGTGATTCTTGTAAAATTGTACAAAAAGGACTTTCAAAAACAACTTTAAAAGAGACAGAAGGTCTCTTTATGAAGGCAGCTACAAAGATTTAGAAATGACAACAAAAAATCAAAGCGCTAGAGCAGGACTTTGCTCAGATGGTATCTGCTGATGGCCAAGGCATGCTCCATATCCAGTGCTGCAGGCATGTCCTGAGCAGCTGGAGATGTGAGCACCCCACACCCACGCAGCACGTGGAGCTAGCCCATGGTCTGCAGGGTGCTGTGGGACCCCAGAGGCTCCTCTGGGCTGAGGGGAATGAGACCTGCCCTGCAGCAGGGATACTCAAGGACAAGGACTGCAGGGAACACTGCCGTAAACTCCCAGAGAGAACATCATTCCATTAAATTTAGTGGATTGAGGCAACACAACAGTGGTGTTACTGAAATGGCTTTGATTCTGGCTCTTAGGTGCCCCTGAGTTCCAAGATTTTGACTAATTATTTTGAGGCTTATCCACCAAAGTAAGAAGGGCCTGATAGGAAATGATCACAAACATCAGCAGCTGCTCGCATAGATGCTACAGATACAGAGACAGCTGGGTACACATTTCTGCGGTCATTTCCTTGATGAATAGAGAGTGCACTGTTGCACATAAAAATGGCATTGTCAGCCTCTCTCAAAACACCATAGGTTCAGTCCTGATCTCAATGACTAAGACTTGTCTTTAAGCGACAGAAAGACTCCAAAATCTGTCAGTCCTTGTCCTGCAGGCATTCCACGCCTAGGAAGACAAAGCTTTCACCAGCAGCTCTCAAACCTGCAAGGCATGCATCTGATTCTGCAGAAGGTTACAACGCACACGTCCCTTAAGTGCACTGAGAACAGAGGTTTTCAAAAGGACACTCGTTCAGCTGGCTAGGTTCATGCTCCAGCAGGAGCCAGAAAAACATGTCCCAAGGCCTCTGGGGAAACAGAGCTCAATGCTTCAGGCGGGCAACCCCGGACAGTTGGCAAAACAATGTACAAGAGAAGGAGGAAATCTCCTCTTCAAAGGCTAACAGGGGAAGGGGCAAACATGGCCATGTTGAAGCCTGTTCCTAAATGTCATTATTCAAGGGGAAGTTAATGACTCTTCCCCTCACACACAGGATGTGCTCTTTCCCCATAAGCCATCTTTTAAAGAATCAACTAGTACTAACTAAGCATGCTATTAGCTGTTGATATTTAATAATACAAGAACAGAAGCCATAGCTCTGGCCTTGCCAGGCCTCTTGATTAAGGGCAGCATCGTAACTAACAGTGCCTTTGGCACTTTGACAGTTCAGGAGGTTAGTGCAAATTTCTGACAGGATTTGCACATCAGTGCTTTACTGAATCACCCACTGACCAACCTTTGAGGGGAAAAAAAAAAAAGTTGTGGTGTGGCATTAGGGAAAAAAACAGCAAAATTATGACATTTTCTCACAGGGTATTGTTCCAAGCCTTTAGATATCATAAAGAGCAGAGAAGGATCTGCAAATCTCAGATTGAATTTCTCCGCTCTATCAGCAAAATGATTATTCAGTAACTGATATTCTAGTGCCTCAGTAAACAAAAGTGCCCAAGAGTTACTGATATGCCAGTACCTCAGGGCATGAAGAAGGAAATTGTCAGTAATATATAGAGCTGATGAAGAAAAACTCTGAGGTGCTTCTATATTAAACCAAGCTGGATCAGTAAATAGAAAAATCTCAGAGCAGGGAAACAGCACTTTATTTCTGAAGAATCCACATTTGCACCCTGAATACTTTAATCAGTAGTAGATGTCTTGGCCCCCAGATAATAAATCAAAACACAAAAAAACCCAAACAGACAACCAAAAAAATTATACCTAAATCCCCCCAAACGCCCTAACTCAAACAAAAAAACCCAAAGAAATAATAGAAGAGAAAATAAATAGGAAAAAAAAAATACACACAAAAAAAGCCCATGCAGAACCCTACTAAACCATTTCCACAAAAGCAACAATCCAAGCTAAACAATTTTTTAAAGAAGATATTATCTGCATTAACCAGCTACAAAGCTTTTAAAGGCTTTAAAAATACAAGAGGAAATACAAGGAAATGTATAAGTGAATGCAGAGACCAAAGCCTAGGAAAATAATTTTCCAAGCTTCCTTCTCATGAGATGAATTAGGCCATGGAACAGTCCCCATTGCTCGGGCAGGCTGAAGTTGGACAGAACACTGGAAATGCATACTGCAGGGAAACTTGGAAGCCAGACCCTTTCAAAAATCTTTTCCATCTTTAGCCTCTCTTATTCGACAACTAACAGGTCTGAACTGTGATAGAGTTTCCAGGTTTTCACTAAAACAAGGATATTTGTCATGGCAAAGCTGCCTGTAACAGGCAAGCCAGAGTCACACAAAGGAACGAGACAAAACAGAGATGTCAGAGCTCTCCCACTGAGTGCTTCAGTCCGAGTGCTCAGTTTAGCAACGTGAAGATGTTTATGCTGCCTGCAAGAGGACTTCAAATGGCTTGTCTACAGAAATTACTTTAGAGAAATATTTTACATGACATCATCCAACTACATTAAGTCAGTTCAATTACTGGTAATCAACTTAGAATATATCTGTGTAGTTATTTTTAGAGGTTTTACTGAGGTTTATTAGGAGAACATATTCTAGCACTCCCTTTATTAGAGATGCCATAATGCTCAGCTATTTTGGAAAAGGACAATTTTATTTTTATGCCTTTTGTGTAACTTGGGGTTATGAACAGTTTTATCCTTTCTTACACTCCCCAGGGTTAGTTACTTCTGAGGACAAATGTCCACTGATTAACAATGAAAACACACAGGTTGCAGAGAATTGAATTAAGGGATAGACTACAGAGCACTGAGTCTAACTATCCAGGAATTTGCCTCTCCCTTCTCAATGAAGCTTAAGCAAAACACTCAGAGTCCAGACAGCCTCCAAAGAAGTTACGTTTCTCATTTTCAGAGCTGAAAATAACACACAGCCTGCAAAGGCCAGTAGAGTTCCCAATACACACACTGGGATAGCCACTTTCACATTTTGGATGCTGGATGCCGCTGGGATGCACTCAGTGGCAGGGGGGCTCTGCAGCCCTGCCCCTGCTGCAGGGGCAACACTACAATTTCCTGCATAATAAAAAGGAGTTTCTGCACACATAGGTAAGGCAGGCTCTTCTGTGGTACCACCACTACACAGGGAAACTTCCCACTCTTCTGGGAGCTGGGAAAGGGATAAACAGATTTAAAAATCATCTCCTGCTTATCTATTTCACAGGGATGTTGTCTTATTCCTCACGCTGTAATAGATCAAGATGGAATCCATCAAAATAATATTAAGCTAATATGAGTGGGGTGAAGATAAGTTAAAGACAAAGCAAGTTGAAAAAAGAAAAGAAAGTCTCCCTCCCACTCTATACTTCCACCTTTCTTTAGAGTAGCTTTTATTACTTGACCAACATTTTTTAAGGGTCTGTTTTGTTTTCTATACACATGTAACTCCCATTACTGTCAGTGGAAATTATGTATGCACATCAGTAGCAAACCAGACTGCAGGATATTTAGCTCTCTAAGGTATCCATGTCCCTGTTACAGTCATGATTCAGGAGAAAAGCCAACAAATATATTTGGAATCCTGCCTTTAAACAAACACCATATTACAACAGGCAAAAGTACTGCCTGATTCCTCCAAATGGAGGCAATACTCAAGAGAGAATCCTACTTAAACCAACAAAAGACTGGATTAACAGCATTTATCTTTTTCTACCATTCCCTCAATGTTGCAGTGTCTCACATGATGAAATCAATCAGAAATACCGCTTTAGAGAAACAAAGATAGGACTTTTCACTAACCTTTATACTGAAACAGTTAAAAAATTACAGCAATACTTGAAAATAGCAAACAAGAAGACTGTAATATTTAGTTACTAGAACTAAGAGTACTTTTCCATTCACAGACCACAAAGAGCTTTTACAATATTGGATCTCCATCGCCATAAACTGGAGGAGGAAATAACGGGTAAAGTGCAAGAAATTTGGCCAAGAACTGAAATGAAAAGGAAACCATTTCTCCGAACTCCTCATCTTGACATTTTGTCCTCTGCAGCCTGTCAAGCTCTTCTTGACAAGCCAGTGTGTTTCCCTCTCAGAAGCCAGAATCCCACAAGATCATGGAGCTTATTGTCTTCCACATAAAGATCCCTGATATGCAGAAGCTCTGACAATACCCTGTTCATTCAAGTTGCCATTATTCTCCCAAGTATGAACAAACCTCCCCTCAGATACCTACAGCAGTTTAGTTCCTCAGGCTTTTATATTCACACCTCTTCAGTGTTTCTCAACTTCTAAGGCTAAGAGTGAAAAGCACACATTAGCAGCAGCATATTCATCACTGTGTGCCGTAAAATCAGAGGAAGGCACTTGAGTTCCAGTAAGAGCACAACTTTTCCTTCCACCACTAATCATCTCACTGCAACGTTTACCCTAAACCACACTTAATGTTTTTATTAAGAAATTAAATCTAATCATCAATGCAGGGATATCAAGTACGGAGTCTCTGGGCACAGACACTTGTCCTGCCAGGCTACACCCCACAAAACTGTAAAAGCAATCTTGCTTTCTAAAACCCTGTATTTCTTCAATGAACTCACTGCTCTCTCTGTGCCAAATGCAATTCTGACAGGGTCTCAAAACTAACACAAAAGGTGAAGTGAAACTTAATGAGAGTTTTGCAGCTGAAATCCACAAAGCTTGATCCTACCCGAAATTATTTCACTTGTGTCACAGGAGGAAAACTCATAATAGACCTTAAGCTCCCTCTGAACACTGTTTGAAAAAACAGCCCCATATTAGCAGTGTATTAGCAGTCACAAATGCTAGTCTAGACATTACAGCTACAGCCTCCTTCTTTAATCCTCTCTGGCTCACATATACCTGCATGCACTAGGCTGCGTTCATCCACATGGTTTTCTTGGCCATTTGGATCTCTCAAGGAACCTGGCCTGAATATTACTCTAGAAATACCCAGTGCAGTTTTACTTATAAAAGTGATTAATTGAAGACTCTAAGCTGTTACTACCTTGAATAGGAAATAAAATGTCACTCAGCAAGCCATAAATCATGAAAGCTGCCAATAAAAGCACCTGAACCGTATAAGCCAGAATCATGCAAGCCTATGATCTGGAAAAGAATAGTGCATCCTTGCAACAAAATAATAGCAATTACTTGTTTTATTAAACAGCTATAAACTTTTCAGACAATAGCTGACTTTGTGCAAAATATCCTTCCCTGCTTTATCATGGATAATAAACTTGTAGATGCAAACACTCAGGCATTTTTAATTTTATTCTTTTTTTCTTAAGGGTGTGCATCATAAGGATTGATCCAAGCCCTCTGAAGGTTGCAACACTTTCCGTGTTTGGAACAAAATTTAAACTCTTTTTGGTGGATGCCTATCTTATCTCCTACTAGTTCATTTATTTATTTACCAGTAATTTAACATACAGACAGCAAAGAACTGCTTAATTCTCAAGTAACATATTGACTTTGTAAGGAGTAAATGAAACAAATTAATTCATTTAGTAAAACTTACTTGCAATGACAATGCATCTATCATAACAAGATTAATTTTATCAAGCACACTGCCTATTAGCTTGTAAAGAAATACTGTAAAATAAAAAACAGTGTTGCTGGCACACTGTATTGTCTTCCATAAGGTGTTTGCTAAACAGTGTAGCTATATTGTGATAGTGGCTTTCACTGTAAATCTGTTTCTCTCATCAGTGTTGTTTTCTCTACTTTCCATGAATCTCTTTTGCATGTGGCAGCGTAGGAAGAAAAAGCACTTCAGTATGGCAATTCCTATGCTCCTTTACAATGACTGTGGAGGGAGAGCATTGAGTATTTGTTTATGTCTGACAGAAATATATAGAAATATATCATGTATGTAGCACGTGTAAGATATACTGTATGTAGCATGTTAAAACATGCATCAATAATTTAACACATCCAAGTTACCATGCTTCCACTTCTCACAGTGGGAACAGTACACAACAATCCCTAACAGAGTCTGCTCTACATGGATCTCGCAGTTTCCTAATAAATCAAATGGCCTGGTGAAGAAAGGTATCTGAAGTTACATTGTTCTCAGGAAATTAAAATTGCTTCACAGTACATGACACCTATTAAGAGTTGTGAATAAGTATAATCAGAGTCTAACATAACCAATCTGCTTCATATTTTTTTACAGTGCTTTTGACTGCCACACCTAAATGCTGCCTAAGTAAATTATTTCTATACTCAAAGATTTAAGAGCGGCTGTAACCAAAGAATTGGTCTTTTCCCTCCAGAGCTCCCCAGAGCACAGGGATGTCTTTAAATCTGTCTTTGACACAGTGATTCCTAAGGTTTTTCAGGACATTTAAAAAGTGGGTTGCTCCTGTTTCCACCCAGTCTTTTCACTGACCATGTTTCCTCATGAGCAAAGAGTCTGATCCAGAATTTTCATGTGTTCTGCTCAAGGTCTTACAAGATGCCTTGCTCCAGAAGAACACAGTAAATGAAAAGGTAATGCTCTTGACTTAGCAGGATTGTTTTCTTGATCCCATCCCTCCATCTGCAGAAAATAATGTCATTTCTTTGAAGTAGCTAACGACAGGAGTAACAATCTGGCTGTCAACCACAACAGCAATATTTTACTTAGCACAAGCAACCCCAGGTGGTGAACAGGAAGCATGGATGGTACTGCCATGTGAAGAGAGCCAGATACAGCTTGTTTCTGAAAAAGTAGCTCTGAAATATCCTTCCATGGCTTGTTACTACATTAGGTTTTTCTTGTTCCCTTGCTGCAGCTGTCTTTAACAAGAAAATTTTGAAAAAGCAAACAGAGGTGTTTACCCAAGGATCAATTCACCTGCTGTTCCCCTGCTCCACCTGGCCCTGGCGCTCACTACCTGGCCCAGCCGTGCAGCTGGGATGACTCATCTCTGCACGAGAACACTTTTAAATCATCTATTTTCAGGGGTTTGGTGCTGCAAAAGGAGAAGGAAAGATAAAGACCTTTCTTTATTACCACATCATTTATCTACTTTGCATCACGCTTTTACCTTTTTTGAAACTGCAAAAGCACAGTGGCTGAAACCTGCAGGCTTCTGAATGCCAGGCTAATGTGCAACTCACCCCTTGTAATGAAAGGCACCATAATTCATGGGCATCTGCATCATCCTCCCCCAGATAACAATTTACTGCAGCAGCAAAAGGAAAGGGCTTTCCAAGTTTGTTGCAAAATTTCAGATCTGTGTTTGAATGGAGTTGATGGATTTCCAGAAGCAAGAGTGGAGTGCTCTGCTTTGAATTAGCCATTATCTTTTACATCCCTCCATGTTTCCTGTCATCACAAAAGAAGATGAGTTACCCTTTAACTTACTGTAGAATAATCTCTGACTACCAGCAAAGGGGTAGTTAATGCTATTGGCAAGGATGATTTAGGAGACAATTTCAAAGTTCAGCTAACTATAAAAACAGGACTCATACTAAAACAGCCTCATTCATTCTGCATACCAAGTGTGAGGGAGGCAGGGCTTAATACCACAAGTGCTGGGAGAGTGACAGTGTGATGCAAAATGGCAGTTTCTCACTTTCTCCCCTGACAAATGCATCCAGCTTTGCTGACAGGAATTGGTGTTCACCAACCAGTGCTAAAATATAATATATTAAGTATGACATCAGTGCCCAGACCAGATCTGACAGGCCTAAGTGTATGAAGAGGAAATCCTTACCTTGCAGATCCAGCAGAATAATCCGGACTTTACAACTTCCATATTTAAACAAACCAAATAACCTAACAGCTGCAGACAGGATATATTCTGACAAAGGCTTGATTCTGAACTTATTTAAAACATATTTTTAAACCTCCTATAATGAAAATGTCCATTGTTTCAGAAAGTTCTAAGTCCTTTTCTGTGCCTTAATGCACAGATGAGAGCACCAAATGCCCTCCAGCTATTTGACAATCAGAAGCTTTTTTGCTTTGACATTTTTCTTGAACTTGTTATTTTTACAAACATGCATATATAAATGTATATATTTTCCAAAAAAAAAAAAAAAGGAAAGGAGCCACTGTGTATTCAAAATCCAAATTTTTTACCAAAAAGTTTGTTATGGAAGGTTGTCACAACAGAGGTTCCCAGCATTTTATATCACTGTCTGTCTCTCAATCCTCATCCCCTTCTTATGACCAAAAGCATGTTCATCATCCAGGTCTGAATTACAAGCACTACGGAAGCAGTTGTTGTTTAATAAGGCATCTTAGATCTTTACCATGGCTGACAGTCCATCAGAAACCTACAGTTCAAGAACCAGTGATCAAAAGATAACACATTTTCCCATGGACATTCATCTGCCAGAGGCACAATACACAAACACTGACATTGAGACAAAGACCACCACCATCTGTCAATCATGTACAGAAGGAAACCACAGTTTGAGAAGTACCACTCCAGAATGAGTAAACCCAAAGAAACTTGTGTATATTTATCTGTGTATATTTATATTGTGTATATTTACAGTAAGTAGATTCTTAATTTCATAATGAGAAACACAGACTCCTGAAAATGCAAAATGCCTTAAATGCACCTGATTCTCCACCAGCATGTGCAAAATAACAGGAACATTATTCAGGGAGATAAAATCAGCAAAAGAGTCCATGTGGATCATTTAATTTCAAGGGTACTCATTTTATGTCAGTCTGCAACTTCACACTTCATATATCACCATACAATAACATCCATAGATACTTAAAACAAGGAGCCCATGCAAAATTTCTGTGTGATACTCCTTAGGTAGGATTGCTAGGTGATTTCTGACTGGGGCTTGAGGAGCCTGTTAAATATTGACCTAACTCTGACAGAGATCACAATGCCCACCACTAGACATTTGATCCCACAACAATCCAAAATCTTTCACCCAGACAGCTCTACAAAAACATCAGCTGCCAATAACCACACTTAAATTACTTTAAGATTTCAGTGTTAATGTCTCACTGATAAATGGAAAAATCCCTCACACAGGTTTTCTTCCAAAGTGATTTGCAAACTCTGGAAGTTGTCACCAAATGTGATTTTCATAACTTGATGTTGGGAAAAGTCACCTTGGCAAAAGGAATAGAAAGTAACTCCCACTGGGCTCTCCAGAAGCAAGTACAGCATCTTTAAAAGAAAAAAAGAAAAAAAGAAAAAAAGAAAAAAACAAAACAAAACAAAACAAAAAAAAAAAGGAAAAAAACCCAAACCACTATTAATAATAATGGCAATTGCATTCTTGTTCTAATTATTTTACAGCCAACAGGTTACCTGAAATCTAGGTGAGAAATCCATCTTCATTAAGTAATGCCAGAAAAAAACAGTGACCCCCATTAAACACACAAGCAAGCCATTATCCAAACATCTTGCCCATTCTGCTTTTGACAGTACTTTTGCACTGACAGTTTCCTGTTCCTTCCTAAGCTTTCGTCTGTCTCCCCTCATTCAGTAAAACTGGTGTAAGGAACAGAAAAGAAACAAGCATTTTAACACCCACTTTGTTGAAATTTCCCCAGGCAAGTAAAACAGGTATAGAAGCTGGAATGTAGCAGCTGAATTACTTTCATTGTGGTTTTTTATTATTTTAATTTCTTATCTCATTGACAATTTTTTAAAGCTCATTCTTTCTAAATAAGGTTATATTTTGGAATTCTAGTCAATCCTTAATCCATGTGGACATGTAACAAAAAAAAACCTACAGGCAGGCCTTTGCACAAAAGGCTTCAAAGTTGGTACCATTTTGGCGATTTCTACCTGATGCAGGGGATATCTACATCCATTATCTGGGAGTATCTAAGGGCAGTATCTATAATTAAAGCTGTTAGAAAGAGGTGGCTGATGTGAAAAGGGAAAAATGAGGTTCTGCAGTTTCTCAGAATCACCTCTGCCATGATAATGCTCCTTCCTATCTTTTTAATGAATGCAGAAAGAACTAAGGCTTAATGTTTTCATTCTACTGCGAGACAGATTCAACTCAAAAGCTATTCAAAAGTTAAATGTGGAAAAAAATCCAAATAAAACATTCCTCCCATACAAAACCACATGTCTAAACAATCACAGATGCTCTGACAGTGTCTGCACTCTCTATCAAGACATTTGGAAAGGTAATCACGCACCCAGTGCAATTTTATTTTCAATGCCAGTTCCACACATTTGTAGGTTTCTGTCCAAATGCCAGAAAAGGTGACAAGGTAACAATTCTGCGTCAAAAATCAAGACTAGCTAGGACTGAGTTTAGTTCTTGGAAAGGGGGAACAATAGTCTTTCTCTTCTTCATAGCTATTTCCTCTGTCTTTCTTGCATTCAGAGTGGGATAATGTCACATTGGAACGTATAGGGTAAACAAAAATCTTCTAAGAATGAGAAATAGGGTAACATTATAGGATTGCACCCTATTCCCCTGGAGTTTTGTAAAACACCTTATCACCAGCTCCTTCCATGAGACCAGTGCTGCCAACCAACAGTAGTTCAGTAGTTCATGTCCCAAACCCCACCCTAAATTAAGCACATTTAAACATTTAAATTGAAAATGTGAAACTATAATGAATGTAGTGGAAGATGTTACCTGTGAAACAGAACCAACAGTAGAAAAATACAAGCTGCAGTTCTTCAAAGACCAAAATCTAACAAAGCATTGCATTTATAAAAGGGAGAGTTCTCAGCAGCTGATGTCAAAGACAGATAAATGGTCCTGGCAACTGCAATTTAGGATTCAGGGTGGAAAATATTGACAGTAGAGTTATAATCCCACTGCTAATTTTTTTCATGGTCTCTCTGCTATCATTAAATTCTCTTTTAATGAGAACTGCCTACCAAATCATAAATCCAGTTTAACCCATAAGAAAATGGATCTTCAAATCCTGTGTCTACTTCAACACAAACATCACCACTCCAATGCATTTCATTTTTATCTGAAGAAAACAGCAATCTTTACTTATCTGGGTGACAAGGTTAGGCCGTATGTACACAGACTTTTTCAAGGCTTTAATTGGAAATGCTCAGTGCCAGTGTGAGGTCCCCAACTCACTGTCTGGGATTTGAGAATGCTGAGCATGGAATTAAAAATTGATTTTTGAGCAGACAAAACCCACCATATATCAAATATATCCCTGAGGACATTCTGAAAACCAGAAACTCCAGAAGCTCATCTTGACATCAAAGGGATCTAACTCCTGTCTATTCAGCTGCTGATGATTAACAATGTAAGTATTTTGATATGAACTCTCAAGTTGCATTAACTGCAGACTAAGTTACCATGACCTCATGAGGAGCCCTGATTGACCAAACACCAGACATTAGCTTCAACAGACATACAAAGGCTGCATTTGTCCTGTTTTTAACACCCCAAGTACAAAACTCTAAGGAGAGGAAGTCAAAAGTTTCCGAGAGGTCATCTCGCTCATCCAAGGTAGGATTGATTATATACAACCAGCACCAATACACTGCTGTCCCACCTGTTCTTAAGATACTCTCAGTTAACAGAAACCCCACAACGACTGCAGACAACAGATCTTTGTAGCTTCCTCCCACCAAAATGTTTCCCTTCTATCCCTGCTATGTCCCAAGCATTTGTTTCCACCATTACTCAATTTCCACCAGTACATCCACCTTTGTAATACCTCTGCTTCAACTGAAAGTTTTGAACTCTGTGCTTTCTCAGTTGTCTTTGTGAATGCCATTCATTTCTATTTTTCTTCAAAAACAGCATTTCCTAAATTTCTTGTTATCCTTTGCATTTCAAGAAGTTTGAAGACCAAAACGCACCATTCAAAACTGGATAGTGCAAGGCATCACCAGGAAATAAATTACTGTGTCAAATATGACTCTATGTAGTAATTCTTACATTATCTTCCATACCATTACCAAGGTTTACCAGGGAAAGGAGAAAAAAATCTTTTGTCATAAGGACTCTTTAGCAACAGAACATTTTATAAAGTAAGTAAAAGTCCTTGCTACCAAGTCTTATTACACTGACAAATGTAACTACTATATTCAATCTAAACTGAGTTTCTGATGATCAGTCTAAGTATTTAAATAATGCACATTTCCTTTATTGTCTCCTGGAAGTTGTGTTATGGACACACACATTCTGAAAAGCCAAAGTAGAGATTTGTACAGATTCATCCCTGTTGCTTTCTAATTGCCAGGTATTAAGGATGGCTCTGCCATGATGGCAAAATGGCCTGTGCAAAGAGACATGAGGACAAAATTTTTCCAATAAACTAAAAAATTGACACCCAACTGCATGATGCTAGGAAAACAAGGATCTAAGAAATTACTGGAAAAATTATAAAAACACAAATGAAAATAGTCTATGGCAACTAGATAAAAAAAAGGTGGAGGGGCAGCATCAAAAAGATAAGTAAAACCTTGGGCTTTCGATTTACTCTTGTTTTCTTTAGACATTTACTGCCCTGAAACCTTTGGTCCAACTTTCACTTCAAATTTTATTAGACCAGAACCTAACAAATAAATAGTTAAAAAGGACCCTTTTTCCAACAACATGCTCACTTCATTGCCTCAGTAAGAAAAAATAATTTCCTTAATATTTCTGGTTTTCACTGAGCTTTTAAGAGTGATCTGTTGCAGTCTCTTAAGATGATCTTGTTTGTTGTTAAATCTAGAGAAACTAAGTTTTAAAGGTTTGAGGTTTGTCTCCTTTTTTAAATTAAAAAAAATCTGGAAAATAAATGTTACAAACTCTCTCACTAGCCAGAAAGTCGTCAGCAAAGCAATTTAAGACAACTTTTCCAATCTTCACAAAGGCAAAAGTTTACCAAAGCAATAAAATTGTTTAAAATGCCTTCTCATCTAGAGCATGTCAGCAATGCTGAATTGAAATGTGCAATAAAATTTATATTACAGCCATATTGTTTCCCCTTCATTACTTTAAAATGTCTATGTTCAAACCCAAAATCTAAACACTCCCATTGCTTTTTTTGTTTCATAATAGGAATTGGGACGCGCCATTTTACACAAATCATCTTCCTCAGCCCTTTTTACTCCATTGGCATCTGCATGCTCAGCTAGAGAAAGCAGCTCTACCCAGAATTGCTGAAAAGCAGCAACGGACAACCATCATTTATTTTACTATTTGTTTCTGTATTTCTCTCCAAAGACATGGTTACTATTAAAATACAAATGGGGCACCCAATACAGAACTCACAGTTCAAAGGTAGCAAAGGTAGCACCAGAAACCACTGCCAAAAATCTACAGCCCAGGGAAACAACAGTCCTACAGAAAAGCTTAAGGGCATCTCCCCTGGTCTAACTGAGCAAAGTTAGACTATTAAGGCTACTCATTAAAACTATCCAGTCTAAAGAGTCACTCTTGCTGTACACACACACAGATCTTTGTTTGTGCTGTCAGTGAGAAGTATCTCAGATGTGTATCTTAGCCTAGTCATATTGACCAAGTGGTCAGGAACATTGTCCCTAAACCTCAGGCCACAAGGGAGGACAAAGACTTCCAAACCAGCTCTAAACAAACCAGCCCTGATATTGTAAACCAAGGCAATACAGAGTTCTGTGCAAGCCAACCTCGCCTGTGTTCCTGAGAAATAACACATGCAGCAGTTTCCAAACTTGATGAATCTTTGTATTCTCCAAGCAGTAAAATATTCTGAGATGTTATTTTGACTGTTGGTGTGTTGGTCCCACATGAGGAAAACCTGCACCTCAGAGCCATTTCGATGGCTAGACAGCACACACCATGAAAGGGGAACTTGACATCAAATGGGAGCAAAGAGAAATCCGGCACCTGAATGTAATGCCAGAGAGTTTTAACTTTGGGAACTGTGCAAGTCTTTAGGGGGCTTTGATGCAGCAGTCCCAGTCTAAAATGTTTTGCTGTTATGGGATAGAACTAAGCGTATGCCTAACTACTTCAGAGATGTGAGAAGGCTCCACTCAAGTGTTTGACAAAATTATGACTCTCACTGCAGGTGCCAAAGCTGCACTCTGTACATAATCAACATTGGATACTTTCTGCAAAGGTCCTGTCAGAACTGCCCAGTCATAACAGTGCAATTTCACAAGGCAGCCAATGCCCTCTACCCAAATCCACTGTCAATTTTAATTTTTGCAGTTTTTTCCTCTAGAAAATAAACTAGTTTTCCTATTAAAATAAAAACTTTAAGCCTTTTCTTCATGAGAATTCTTTGGATTCTTTCCTTTCCCCTCACTGTTATTCATATTTCATTAATAGCACACTTTTGACTTGCAGTCTTGCACACCACAATCTGGCAATATAAATGTGTTCATATAATTTCCTAGTGTCTGCTTTTATGCTGTGTGAAAGAAAGCCTGATTGCTGCCCTAGACTACATATACATTTCAAACCCTCTGGACTTCTGAGATGACTGCCATAAACATATGTATTAACCATTTTATAATGGGTATTCCCATCCAAAGAGACATAATTCATCTAATTTTTTAGTCAACTTTTTAAAGTCATAGACTGTTATGGGCTAAATTTCAGTAAACAATAGCTTTTCTTTGACTTTATGTTACATTTTATTTGCATTAATCCAAATTATTACTTCCCTTCTTGATCAAACAGCAGGAACACTGCAGGTCAGTACCTTCCTCCCAAATGCACAGCAGCAACACAAAGAGCTACTTTTAACAGGAGAGGTGAGATTTAAGCAACACAGTGGCAGGGGGTGGAAAGAGAACCTAGAGAATCAAATCCATTCTCAGCATCTTGTGAACCATTGGTATTTTTTACATCCTTACTTCTCTTTGCACAGAAATACTTTTCAGTGTCTACTTTAAGATAATAAGGTGTGGAAGGGCACCTCATCAACAAAGACAAAAAATCTCCAGGAACCAGCCACTGTAGAAGTGTCATCTCTTAAGGGAGTCAAACAAAGCTGTTCTATATCATTCTTCTCAGGGGCTGAACTCAAAAGTATAAGCTCTTTATGCAGAAATGGTAAAGAAATACCCACAATAACACTACTACTCTTCCCAAACCCAGAGAAACCATTATTTGTGTCTAAGTCACTGGAAGATTTAAGTTTCATCTCCAAGACACCTTCAGAATGGCACTGACAGGATGACTGCTCTAATTCAGTAGCAAAACTAGCCTTTAAGGGGCTTCAGAGATACATGAAATTCTGGTCTACTCGTGTCAATATGAGTCTTTCCATTTCCCAAGTGAAAAGACAAGATAATGGAATTGTCCGTATCAGAAAACTTGGTGCCTCTGAATTAGGAGAAAAAGCTAGATTTAATTTTATTATCTGAGATTGAAATTTGTCTCACTTAGAAAAAAGCCATAATGGACACTAAAAAGAAACCCACACTAAAAAAAAACAACCAAAACCCAACCACCCATTACAGCAACACAAGCAACTTTGTTATATCAGTTAAATATATTGTTTAATTAGTTTTCTAAATGCATACACTGAAAAGCCATTAGACAGCCATTAGGAGTAATATATCCATTTTCTTTTTACAATCACCTGATTTACAATCAGCCAAATTTCTAAACTAATTCAGTCAAACAACATTTCTGGCACTATTACCCAGCAAAGTTTCCAATTCCTTTTTTCAACTGCGATCACTGTAATTTTCCCTTAGGCTCTAAAACACTGATGATCATCTTGGTTTCAGCAGATTTACAGAGCATCTCTTAGGATAAAATGTTCCTAGTATGTTTACAGTCTCATTTCAAGATCCAGAAATCTGAAACTATTTAGCCATTTTTATGAAGTAATCTTTAAGAAAACCAGCTTTGTGTTCTCCTTATGTGGGGAAAAGAGAGATCATTTTAGATAATTTTTTTAAAAATCCCAAGCTCCCAAAGGAGCAAAACCCATCTGGTTATTCATACCTCAGCTGACTTACTGTTTTGTTAACAAAAACTTTCTTAATAACTTTATTAACTAGCAACGTATCTACATGAAAACTTGTCAAAAGGCTCATGATGACTTTGCCAAAATATTGTGGAATATCTCGGTATATATCATCGCTAAAAAACACATTGTAAAAATAAAGCCTTTGAACAGATTTCATCAGCTTCCCCAATGCTGTTTTTCACTGATGCATTATCACTCTAGAGATTCTGTAAGGTTTCCCATTAAGTGTTTTCCCTACCTTGCATTGGCTCCAGTATAGCCCAGTTTGATACTGTGTTAGTCAATCAACAATGCACACAATATTCTACGGATAATTGATGGTGGTAGTTTACAGAAAACTGAGAGTGTTAGACAAAGAGCAAATGTGTAGCACAGCTGTCAACTGAATTTGAATCCTGATCTAACCAAACTAATATGCAAACCTCAAGTCTGTCCTTCTCCCGCAGTAATTGCTGTATTTGCAATGCTTCAGTTGCTTGCTTTCCAAAACATAAGACAGTTTAAAAAAATCATCTGGAGAATAAAAAATTCCAAAGTTTCTTTAGAACATTTTGGTGAATTTTTCAGCTTTGCTTCTGCCAAACCAAACAAAAGCAGAAAGTAAGAGCTAAGAACAGACCGCAGCATGAACGTGCCTCAATCCTGGAACAAGATGCTCTTGACAACCATCCCGCTCCTACAGGGAACCACCACCTGTGTCCAGGTAAGTTTTGCACTGTTCCTGATACAAATACCCACACTCAATAAGCAGTGTCAGGCAATTTTTGCATTTCAAAACCAAGAGATAATTGCAGTCCATCACCAGCTGGCACCACTTTCAGCTCTGCCGGAAAGCTGAAGGATGCCAATGTCTGAACAAAGCAAACCCTCTCCTGACCGCAGACAGGCTCTAAATGACCTTTACACAACAAGGCTCTCCAGAAAACACCAAGCTTCTATAGTATGGATCTCTTCCAACCCATGGAATATTTGTGTTCACTATATTGCTTTATGGGAGAGAAAGCAGCCTGGAGGAGCGGGACCAGCAGTGCCAAGCCAAGCATGAAAGTACAGCAACAAGTGAACAAATCCTTTCCCTCCTGCCAGGGGCCAAACTGGGGGAAAGGGAAGAAATGAGAATTAACAAAATACATGTGTTTTCATCAGCCGTGTCTGTCATTTCAGTAAAAAGAAAAAATTAAGAGACTATGAGACGACATACAGATGGAACTGATGGTGGGCATGCTACTGAATATGCATCTTGCATTCAGGTGCTGAACCCACAGTGTTGTACAGACTGGCTGCTGATGTTAATGCTATGAGAAACCTTGTCTGTTAATCAAAGACTAACAAATGAGCTTTAAGCATTAAAATGCTGGCTTTTTGCTATCTTTGTATTAATTTCCTTTACACTGTCTCTATGATAGCAACAAAACCCTTGAATGACGCTGAAGACCAAGACTCCAACTCACTGGCTGGCAGAAATAATCAAGCCAATAGCACATATTGCCCTGACTGACACCTTCAGAAGGCAGCACATAACAATGAGAAGGAAACTAAATATAACACAAATATGGATCCAATTAGCATGAATTAAAAAAAAAAAAACACCACAGTAAAATGCTTTTTATGAAAGGGAAAACACTGCAGGAGGTGAGCTGCAAAATTTGATTTGTGAAGAAACTGGAAGGTGAAGGACCTGACAATGGGAGTAAAATGAGGGCAGACACGAAGCCTAGAGGGCCACAGAGGGCCCAGTTTCCTCCCCTAGTGGAGCGCTGGGATGAACCCCAGGGAGTGCAGCAGTTTCACAGTCCAGTGCAGGCAGCAGCAGGTGAGCAGAAACAGGACAAGAGCCAGCTAGGGAAGAGCCAGCAGGTAAGATGAACCTCTGGGCAGAGAAAAACAACAAAGTAGGAAGGAACGAAAGCGTCATGATTAATAAACTTTTTCCTACTAAAACGAGCAGCAAGCGAAATTCCCACATAACTCTTTGATCCTTCCTGATTAAGACATGTAAAATCTAATAAAGTGCTTCTCATGGTCCTCCACAGATTCCCTTTGCCCACAGTCAGAGTTATAATAAAACAGAAGAACTTTTACTTTACAATGTAAAATCCTGATCATATATTGTCTGACCAGATAACTCCTTTAAAAAAAAAAAAAAAAAAAGCACATAAATTATGTCTATCTTAGCTACGTCCTGACTCAAGTCAGTGGTCTGTGCTCCCTCCATTTGATCTGATCAGCACTGGTTTGATCTAAAGGTGTGATGCACAGGAGATCTTTTATTTGGCAGAATCACATAAAGTATTCTTTTCCTAGAGAAGGCACCCATTTTCTATCATGAACTACAAATATTATGCAAAATAACCACACCTGGGGGAGAAGAATGTCAATATTTGCAGTTAGCTTCTGAAGGTGGTCTGTCCTTGATCTGGACCTGTGAGTTGAGCCTGGACTTGCTGAAAATTGTAACCAGTCAAAACATTAGCAGCAATTCTAGCAGTAGGGAAATGCACTGCAAAAATCAATCTCAAACAGTCCACAAACAACTATCACAACTAGTACATTCATCAATAGTTTTATAACAGTCAATAAAATAGAAAAAAACATTGAATAATCTGCATTTAAGAGCACATCGTTGAAGTAGGGTCCCTATTATTTCCATGAGCAGGCTTCCCTTCCAATTGTACAAAATTTGCATAGTGTAATGCTTACAAACTGTTTTATCCACTGAGAAGTTACCTCATCAAAAGTCTTCCCTTTAATAACAAAAATTACTTTCCAGACAAGACAATTCTACCAAGTCTTTCACAGGGCAGGCTTCTCTACATTTAACTGAGCAAGGTCCCCCTCTGATATCAGTGAGCTTTCAGAATCAAAACTCCAGCAACCAAACAACCGGCAGCATGATTTGCAAGTAAACACCCTGAACTCCTTCAACTGACGACACGTAAAACTTTTGAAAAGGACATGTGCACACTCCATAACAAAACCCTGCATTTCTTTTTATTGGTAAAAGAGAAGCCTTAATTTGGGAAGAAACATTCCTTTTCCTTTTGCTATTTCTAGCCTACTGCACACTACGAATAGTCCCTGCAGGAGACTCACACGTTGCCTGTGGTGCAAAAGCGCCACGGCTGCGCCCTTCTGCTTCAGAACAAATGGTCCAGTGTGCTTTTTGAAGCCCACCAATCCAAAATCACCAAATCTAATCCTTTCAAATAACAGCACACTCACCAGACTGATTATAGCAGCTCACAGTAAAATGCCTTTGGGTTTGTTGTGAGCACATGTTTTATGAACTACAGCAGTTTTAAGCTTTCCAAAACTTCACATTTAGATAAACCAAGGATGTACCCATATAAGTTGAGTGCAAGGGAATCCCTGCAGGTTAACTTTGGGCAGGAATCCTCTATGATGAGGTCTTGCCCAGGTGACAGAGATTCCTTCACAACACCTGGCAAGAGCATGACGATTACCACTGAAGAATCCCTGGCTTTCCCCTGGGATGGCGCCCACTGAAGTTTCACTGTGCTCCCCACGAGGGGAATCACTCCTAAGCATCATCACTCCTAAGGCAGCTGTGTTCCCAAACTGGAACTCTCTGCATGCAGGGGTTTTGCTGGTACCTCCAGGACATAATACTTCATCTTAGCCCTGCTGTAAACTCAGCTATTACGGCATGAAAGCTAATTAGTGTCACACTCCTAAATAATGTGAAGCAGTGCTTCTCCACCAACAGACACCCATAGAGCATTGCTAAAACGCTGGACTTCTTGAAATAACTATGAATACAATTACCCCAAAGTGTGGGCATAAATGTAAACAACTTTTCTTCCCTAAAGTTTTAGTAGAAACTAAGGGGAAGCAAGTATTAAGTCTCAGTAGGCAAAGCTGAGAGCATGAGCAAAACATTTGCAATTTTAAGCGTAAGCAAACAGTATACAAAAAAAACCCCTACTTGGCAGCCTAGTCTACTCAAATAAATTAGCTCCTATAATATTCCTCCAAATTACGGGTAGATCCAAAAGTTAAAAATTTATGGCTACATTTAATAAAAAAAGTCTTTGAAACTATTTCTAACTGCTGAGGTCTGATATTAAGGAAGGTTCAAATATCTGTCTTGACTGGAGAGAAAACCTTTCCTGTTTGAGAGTTTCAGAATGAAATTCATGTAAAGTTGTACAACTAAAAGTAAAATCACATAGTCATCCAACTGAACGGGAAATGCTGCAGAAAAAAAAAAAAAAGCCATAAGAGCAGCTCCGGAGTTCCTAACACCAGCTAGTTCAGGATGTGCCATAATCTGGGGGATCACAGCATGAATCAAAGCTCATCTGTCCAGCTTAAACAGAAATCACTGAAAATCATCTTCCAGCAAATGCATGTGAATCATTTTGGCTAATGAAAACATACCCCTCAAGCTGAAGAACTTACGTAAATTACATTTCTCCTAATTCTGCCAAAAACATTAAAGAAAATGGATTTGCCAAAGATAAAAGCAAAGTAGGCATGATAGATCATCCATTAGCAATACAAGTAGGGCTAATTCTTCTTGACAGTGAAATGTCTTGGGATACAACCCACTTTATTTTTTTCACTAGATGTGTGTGTTTAGATGCAGTATATCCTACACATTTTATCCCCTTATATCCTAGATTTCACTACCAGTGAGATTTTACTAAGATCAGGCCTTAACAATAATGTACGAGAAAAAATAAGGGCAACTTCAAGTATTTCAGCATATCAAAGAAAAAATTAAAAATTAAACAGGAGCTTTATAATCTCTGCAAGTACAGAAAGTAGTTTAAAATGGTGCAAATTAATACAGTTAATCTGAATTAATAACAAGACGACACAAGTCACACACTCATGAGGAATCCCAAGGGCAGAATTAATACTGCACTGTACTCACTGTTAGACCAACTAGTGAACTACTAGGCTGGTTTGGGCTTTACTTTTTTTCATAAATGCATTTTTGGTGTACAAGGTTGTACTGCATTCTCTAACATACAACTTTGACTTATTCATGCAAACGTCAGAAATCCATCAGCAAACAAAGCCATATGGAAGAAAAAGAGATATAATGGATTTTCTGTTTGCTTTAGAAACTTGACATCTGTGGATAGCATCATCTAAGTTACAATCTAATCACTATCCACATTCTGATCATTTTCATTTACCAACCCAAAACGCATTCTGTCTGATGATACAGAAAGCTCTGGGAGTGGGATAACAGTGAAGAAATCATGTTTTAAAAACTTAAAATAGGAATATACTTTAATATTTTCCCTTTCACATCATAAATTCCGAAAAAAGCAAACTCACATCTGTTCTAACTTAGCTTTTAAAAAACGAAGAAAACACATCAGCATTATTTATCTCTTGTCTGTATTTGTAGCAAGATTTTCGGAGCCGGACCGAGGCGCCGGTGGCACCTGAGCCCCGCGAAGTTCCCGGGGCCGGGCTCGGCGGTACTCACCCCCGCAGAGCAGGAGGAACCCGGCTGTGCGCGCCGCCGAGCGCATCTTCCCCGCGCTGCTGCGGCCCCGCCTGGGCGCTCCGGGCAGCACCGGCCGCGCTGCCGGACGCTCCGCGGGCTCTCAGTCCATGGCCCGGGCCGGCAGCACGGAGCCGGGCAGGGACGGGACGCTCCG
>VXBR01007332.1:4047990-4060304 GCA_013400215.1 Cisticola juncidis | reverse complement strand
GACATCCGCGGGCACCGCGCCCGCGCAGGCTCTGCAGGGGCCACAGCGACTGCCGGCTGGAACAAACCCTGCCCCTCTCCCAGCCCCTCTCCTGTCAGGGCACCTTCCACCTGCCGGGGAGGTGTTTTCTACTCCTCTCCCGAAAGCTGATGCTGCTTCCACACAGCCGCGCTGCTCCAGCGATCTGGTCGTCAGGATTCAGACACAGATCGGCAGCTACAGCGCTCGGCTTTCCCCAGCCTTCACATCCTGAAACGCCCAAGCAAGGTCAAGTAGACACACAGAGTGGATTGATACCCAGTGTCGTTGCATCTAGCAAGAACTGCTATAGATTATTTAAATAGAAGTCAAATAGGAAATTCTCTCTCTAGATTAGTAAGGACTCTGCTCACAATAGCCAGCACTTTCAGAGGCAAAGTACGAGAAATTACCCTATAGGAACGGTAAAAGAACTAACCTATTTAACTTTTCTGTTAAGTCTTAAGTTGGATCTCCTTCCCATGGTCTTCATAAGGCTTGGGAAAATAATAAGCAGAGTCGAAGCAACTAGAAGGGTAATAATGAATTTGAGATGAACAGTAATGACCACCATTAATTAATTGCTTTTGAAGCTGCCTGTCAGTATAAATTAAACTTTTGAATACTTACTGATGTGTCAGGTGTTTGTGGGGCTTTTGCAAGTGCCTGAAAGGGGGAACTGAGAAGGATACTTGGGAAGTCTCCATGAACCAAAGGAAAGTCTATAGCAAAGAAAGCAACACATAAAACATTAACATTAAATCAATGCTTTGTGGAGAAATGTCTTACGTTAAGCTAAGCTTTATCTTAAATCATATTTAAAAGCTCGTGCAGTATACAAATCAATATTGATGCCATCTGAAATACACTGCTATCATCTGCACTGATAAATGCCAGTTTTCATCCAGGACAAAGTGACTTCTTGGAAGAATTTCAAGGACTTACAATCTCTTCTGGCATCTCAGCAACTGAAGCCAAAGCTGTACTCTTCTGCCAGCTTCAGGCTCTGCTCCAGCACACTAAAACTGGTTTTAGATGCCATCATGTTCGTCATACAAGGAACAGAAGTAAGGTCACCAGAATAATTTTTTCATTTGATTTCCAGGCTTTTAACCTAAGCAGTTTTATGTGTTTTCAGAGGATTCGAGCTTACACACAACACACCTGAAAAGAACTGGCCAACTTGGATGAAAATAGAAGTAAATACAGGTATCTTCTGTGTTCCAGCTACTGTGACCATGTCTTTCTTGTTAGTTCAGTCACCATTCTTCCTGGAGCTGTTGTCCTTTATGGTCAGCAATGGCATGTTGAGGAAACACAGTTCATCCAGGAAACAGCCTACCATACGGAAGACAAAAATAATGTAACTGCAGCATCTCTCAAACCCTGCAAAAGCCTATCAAAATGGAAGAATTTAAAATTTTCCACTTGAAATTCAAACTTCGGGAGAAAAAACTTAAACCCTTCCTGCCCAGTCTGGTTTCCACATCCCTGAAGAGGCCCAACACAGGCTGTGAACCATCTGCCCTTGAGTTTACATGAGCAGTACAAGCCTATAGCAACCATCTCCTTCCAACAGCTAACTTCTGCTCCACTATGCATAAAATACACATTCACGTCATTCCCTTGGTTTCTTTGTCTGAAGGCCTTTTGAAAACTGAATGAAAATCAGTGCTTGTAAATGGGGAATAAAAAAGCGAGGTGTCCTTAATTTCCCAGACAAGCTCAAGCTTTACAGTGACATCTCCCATCACTCTCCTAGCAGAAATACTTTGGAAGTAAATCAACACTTTCCTGCAGGCTAGTGCAATTGTGAAACCATGGCTCATACTCCTCTTTTTTTCCCCCTGCTTTGACTCATCTATTTGGCACAGCAGGCTGAACTATTAAATTATCGTAAGGTTTTCTTTTATAAAGGCACCCTGAGATGTCTCGATACAATAATGCTTCCTGAAACTGATGCTAATTGATAACCATTTCTTGGTTTCATCAGAAGTCTTAGGTCATGTTGATGTAGCATCAGGGCAGGACACTTGGGGACTGTTCCACCTTTCCATGTTTCCGTGTTTTCCAAACACTTGTACATGAACACTGCCATATTTTCAGGCAAAACTCCTCCTAGAATACTGTGTTTAAAATCCAGTTCTTGATCAGTTCAGGACTTAAATACTTTTTTACCCCATGCTATGAGGTTGGTTACTGTAGAAACTCAGTCTGAGGTTGAAAATATAGAAAAAAATATTTTAAAATTACAAAAAGTGGTTATTGACACTCAACTCTACTTTGTGATCAAACTGTCAAGTCTTTCATACAGCAACAACTAGGGGGGCACTGACAGACATTCTTCCTATGGTAGATCCTATTGTAAAAACACAGATTATATTTTAATCCTGACAGTGACAGAGAATTTATCTGCATACCATACTTAAATAAAGTTCTTACAGATAGGATTTCCCACAATCCCTGGGCTATATTTTCCCATTTTTCTGCCAATTTCTTTCTTTTCTACTTGTTAGATACAGCTAACATATAAACTGCACAGTATCCACATTATCTATTTAATTTTTGTCCACTTGAGAGTACCGAAAGAGCTAAAAGCAGTGTGTTTTCCCAAAATACTCATCCAAAAGTGCTATGAAGTGGTCAGAAACACTGACTACCATGAAGAAGCTGCAAACCAGTGCTAGAAGGTCTCCATCTTAGCACCTAGAAAAGGGAACCAAGAAGCTGTTTCTGTCAAGACAAGAGGAAAGAAATCATTCTTGTGGAAAAGTGCTACAGACTGTCCTGATAACAAGAAGTTTAAGCAAGAGCTCAGGACTATCCAAAAGATTTCAAGGCAAACCCAGGATTCTTGTGAAAACAGTGACAAGCGACTGGCAAAACTGAAGATGCTGTATGAGGGAAAGCAAAAGAGACCATCAGCTGTGACCAGGAAGAACCAATGTCCTTTGGTGACCTGACAAAGCTATTGCTTCTGGAAGCTGGCTACACCAGGACTGCCCACATCTGACCTCACTGCTACTTCTTGCCAATAAAATTCTAAATTCCTCCAACAACAGTAGTTTGTGTCACTGTAAATGTAATATAGAGCCTTTTTGAAAATACATTAATCCACGAAAATTGCCTGATTCCTGGCTATCAGATTGTTTCACCGAAAGCATAAACTTAACTATCAAAACCATCATGAAATCATAAATCACAGGCTCAATGTCCGGTGCCATCAGCCCGGTGCCATTTTCCAGTACCTAAATATGTCTATAACCATTGATTTATCTGAAATTTTTACCTGCTTGCCTTTATTGCTGCAGGTTTCCATGAAGTGCAAGATGACTATTCTGGAGCATTTCCATGCGAGGAGGAAACAAATTCTCCCAATATTTGCAAACAACGGGTGCTTTCTTGTTTCAGTTCTACTCAGAATCTCATGTCATCTTGCATCTATCTTGTTACAGTAGCCCTCTAAACTGACAGAAAATAAAAGCTCAGTTTTCATGTCACTGTTCTAAGGATTGTCCTGGAAGTGCCATGGATGTGCCTATTATGTCAGAAAAAGGCACCTGGAGTGAGGGTCCCTGTGATAGACGCTGGCTCTCGACTGTTGTACTTCCAGTAACGCGACTTCCAAAACTCAGTGAAATCCAAAGTTATGATTTCTGTACTCCTGTGGACGAGCAGGATTACAGGAGTGTGAGTGAACGAGGATGTAACCCTCTTGCTGTGATGATGAGCACTGCCTCGTGTAAGCAAGCCTGCAACCCTGGTGTGCCTGTAGCAGGGCATCCAGCAGAGCGGTGCCAGCGGCTGTCATTGCACCGCCGCAGGAACATCCCCAGCTAGCATCAGGGACAGCAACAGGGCCGATGACTCATGGTTATCTCATTTGCAGCGACAATCCTTTTTGCCTGGAGCCATACTATAACATAAACCCAACAGTTGTAACCCACAGGCACCTTGGCATTGAGGCTCAACATTTATCCCATTACTCAAGAGGCGTTAGTTTCCCCGAGGTATTAACAAATATTGGCGCGATAAGTCTCTTTGCATCAGTATGAGCAATAAAGTTCTTCTGAACTTTGAAGGCTGGATTTTTCTAGCTTTTAAACAAACATTTGGGATCTGCCTGGAAATGCTAAGAACACGCACAAGGATATTCACACATCCCCCATCAGAATCTGAATGGTAGGGGGTAGATATTTTTCCAAAAGCTAGATAGAGAAATACATTGAAACTGGCAGCTGATAAATTAAAACCAGCTAACAAAATAGAAAACATCCTTTGTTGACTCTTCTCCAGGTCCATTTCCAGCAGATAATACACTACTATGATCATAACAATAAAAAGATTATTTCATCCTAGTTTCTTTGAATTTGGTGTCAAATATAACAGCCCATAAGATGAGTAACCTCAATTCTCTACTTGTTCATAAAGTTCATGCAGAACTTCCAGCCTGAGTTATGACCAAGGCTTCCTGGGTTGTGACTAAGGCAAGCTTCCTGCTCCCTGCCAGCTGCGGTACCCCTATAGTAACCTGGGGGAAGTGAATGTGTTAGAAAATGATTCTGTTTATAGATGACCTCAAAAATACTCTATTACCAACTTAATTAAAAATAGTAACAGCCAAATAAAGCCAGGATACATCCTAAATGACCAGTAAATATTTGTGAAGTTGACCTTTCATTTTATTTTTTCATTCCTTATTACTCTTGGCTGTAGAGAACTTGAAAATGTAACTCTACTATTCTCTAGAGGTTTCAAACCTGAAAAGCAAATGTAGCTTGCAAATGTAGAAAAGACATTTCATATGTCATCATTCTAGACATAACTAATAAGGTAGAGAAACTAACTCAAAATATAGAATTATTTTGGTTTCAGTATGAAAAGCAACTAAATTGGACTGAAAAAGTGTATCTTCCTTGAGCAGTATTAAATCTTTTATGCTCTAAGTTCAACAACTAAGCTCTAAAATCTTGTCAGGTCTAACTTTGCCTCAGTGCTCCTTAGAAGAGGCATAGCCAGCTTTGCATGAGGGAGCCAAGACAGACTTCCCAGCAGTTCTACTCTTCCTGCCAGTTCCTGCCAACCACAGCAGGGTTCAGTACAAGCCATAGTGACAAGAGGGTGTTTCCAACTTTCAGAGGTTCCTAATAGAGATACTGTAATTAATGTTACTAGTGGGTTAGCCCCAGTGCCATCAGGGAAAATGGTGACCTGAGAGTTTTCAGTCTCCAAAACCATCAGGTCAAATTCTGTCAGGGAAGAGCTGACAGAATCATGACGATTATTCAGTTATGAATATAAGCATGAAGGCACACCTAAGTTAATGAAGAGAAGATCACATTCAATGGAATAACAATTAATTTTGTCATTATAGGAATTAGTATAAAAATATCAGAATCAGGACTTATAAGGGACTTCACCTCTAAGTTAACCTGTATTGGGTTAAATGATGTACATAATCTGATTTACTTTTAGCACCATATGTTACTAAATCGTAATCACTAGAAACCAGGAAATATGATCCTGGGCTAATTCGAGAGATCTGGATTCACACTATACTGTAATTTTAAATATATGGTATCATGGCCATAAAAGAGAGCACTCAAATAGTCAGGTCACACATCTTCATTTGCGCCATGGTTTATAGAGGCACGTTTGCCCCTGTATTCCATCGATCTAACAGGATGTGTTTTTCTATTACACATGCACACGGTCTCTACATTTAAAGAGCATTGCATTAAAAATGAAATCAAGAGCTTGCCTGTGAGGAAATGTTAGGACTGAGATTGCCCCATGCATTTTTTATTTGCTCGCTGATATGCCGTACAAGTCTCATTCAGGAACAGCTAGGAACGAGTGTCAGAACTAGTGCTGGAACTTGTAAATTCCTAGGATTCGGCCCAAAGATGTAACCTCAAAATAACATATAATAAAATAACCTGAGACTCAAGAAGGACTCTTTGTTTTTCCTGTGCATTGAAGAAGACCAGAGTCTGGTAAATGCAAGAATATACAATTACATGTACAAATACTCTGAACAAAGTGGCTCAATTCAGATTGAAAAGGTAAACCTTGTTCGTGTTTTGAGTGCCTAATACTATGATACTGTTCTTTAATGTGGCTTTTCCAGTATGTAATTTCCTAAAACTTTCTAAAATTAAAATTTCAGAATTATTCCATGTGGAGCCACACTGAGTGCTGCATAAGTTACAACAACATTTTAAATGGCCGAAAAAAACTATTAAAAAGGAAAAGAGTCCTTTATACTCGTTACTGTATGTAGCCATGACCAAGAAAACAGAAAAGAAGCCCCAAAACAAGAATTACACACAGCAAAAAAAAAAGCCATAACTCAATATCTGTTCTTTAACTTTGGAATTTGATCATAATTTGAACTTTAAAAGAATTAGAAAGTTTTCAAAATCATCATGGCAAACAAAAAGCAAAATGAAGGATGATAAGTCTTGGCCAGCCCAGTAGGGATTCACCCTGTAGCACGAGGTCCCTGACCCTCTACTATCCTGCATGGCCCTGAGGCTCTGTACAGTGGAGAACACGATGGTCAAACGACCACTCTGGAGATTTAGCCGAAAGTCTTCAGAAAGTGCTGAGGGTGCAAGTTCCTTTAGTTAGAGGCTTAATGCACATGCAGATGTGGATTGATTTTTAAAGGAAATGGGAACAGCCCTCTCTTCCCTGAGGTCCCTGTTCAAAATGCCAGGTCATGACAGCTTTCCCAAGTACACACTGACACCATTTCTTTTCTAAAAGATACACTTACCTATATGAAAGTGCAAAATATTACATAAGGTTTATTTGAGAAGAGAAAGGGTCTCTGTCCAGTTACCCATGACATAGCACAAGGCTCTTATTTGCACTTTCCTTAGTAAAAACAGCAACAACAGCACGAGATAACAGTAGATGGAACTTGACCTGTATAAAATATGTATTTAAAAGATTATAGAAGTAACAGCAGGGTTTTGTCTTAGTGTTGCAAATTAAATCACTGAGGACAGTTTCATATTTATTTTTCTCATTTTCAGATAGAAGGAATGATAAATTTCTGTTTTGGGGAGATGTTGCCTAACTTTACACACATGCATAGAAATAATATAAACCTTTAGAAGTTCATTCTGTTATTCCTTCGTGCCTTGACTTCCATGAACTTAAAGAGCAGGAATCAGAGCCCAGGGGAGAAAGACAAGAGAAACTTTAAGTACCTAAAGCAGCTAACCATAAGTAGGTTACCATCGTATTTTTAATTTATGCCTGTTATGAGATGAGCTGACAGTCATATATGTTCTCCTATTATCAGCGGCTGGGCAGTTTCTCTTTTGAATTATCATGGTCTGTTCATCTACTCAGAGTCTGTTTCTGTTTGTTTAGGCTCTGGAGCATCCTTTATTTTAGCTCAGAGAAATTTGTCTTCCTTGGAGATTCTCTGAAGCAGCGTACATGAAGCAAACAGCTTCTTGTTTCTAGCTACCGCGACTCAGAGCAATTCAACACAGCTGTTTCAGTTTTGTTTGCACACACAGCAGCATTTAACTAAAACTAAGAGCTCACTGAATACAAGCAAGGCCATACAAAGTGGTGCTTGATGCAGGGCAATAGTTGTGGGGCAGGCTCTCCACTCAGTAATTGGAAGAGAAATCTTGGAAATATTTGCCTTTGTCCCTTAGATTCTGACAAACAAAATTCATGGCATACAACCTGAAATGGCCTTCTTTTCTATTACACTTTCTGCACTGAAACACTGGTCAGTTAACACCTGGGAGAAACTGGTTTGACTGATCCAGGTAAACAGAAATCAGGTAAATCAATGCTCTATCAACCTGCAATCATCAATTTTACAGTTCCAATATTTCTAAGTTAAAGCAGACCTTTTCAGGCCTCCTATATCACAGCTCATGTAAACTAGGCACAGCTGGGTTTTCCATCAATAAATCAACCATTGAAGGAGTAACAAAATATATACAACTAAGGCACAGACAGGACAAAAGATTGTGATTGAAAGAGAAACTGTGCAGTGAACCTAAGAAGTCAATTTAGAGAGTCTTGACATATTTCATCAACATGTACTGAGGAAGTGCTCCCGTGGGAAAGGTGGTTTTGTCTTAGGTTTTTTATACGGATTCCGCAGCAAATGCTTTGCATAAGGCATCTCTGAATGAAAGGGATGTCTGGTACATTAAAAAGCAGCAATGCCTCTCACTAACAATCATGGAGACTGTAAGAAATGAGGTTCTGGAGTGCAGAGTTGCAGGGGTGTGGATATACAAGATGCCGGTTTGTGCAGCCAGTGCAGTTCCCAGCCACACTGGCAGATTTGGTCTCCTGAAGGTGCCTCCACAGCTTGTGGGGGTATCACAGAAACAGACTAAAGTGGTAAGGGATCCCCGTATAATACAGTTTATCCCCCTTATGTAATAGTAGCTACTTAATATATATTTTGTAGGTAATTTATCTGTACTCTACTGACCCCAACCCCAGATCTGTTGGGATCTATTGTAGAGCTGTTGGATGCACTTTTTTCAGAGGCTGCTGTATGCCTACATGGAAAAGATGCTTAATGTCAAATCAAATTAAATGAAGAATTGCCTGTTTGAAACAAAGCATACATAGCTTTCCATGCCACTGACCAGGAAACAAGAGAAAAGCACTGGTTAAAAGTACCTGAGACTGCCTCAATAGAGCCTTCCAAGAAGCTAAGCGGGTACTGCCTTTGGTGAACCTACTTTATTTTGCACGCCTAACACAATACTTAACAAGATTTCACAGATTACAGGACATGAAATTAAGCAGTCTCCATTGAAGTACAATGTTAGACATTAAGGTGACAGTCCTCAATACCCGCTGCCTAAGATGCCAGTGGGAAACAGTGTCAGAATAGTAAGGCATTCACAAGAAAGGGCCATGGATTAAGTCCTTTGAACCTTGTTAACTATATTAAGGAAACACAGGTTGTCACCTGCTGACATCTTGTTCTGTAGAAGACTGGAAATAAGAATGCCTGCTCTGTCAGAACAGATTTCCAAGTCACTGGGACCTTGAAGTTTAAATAGATAAAGAATGACAGGAGGCTCTAGCACAAATCAACTGGTACCACATTATCCAAGGGGGAAGTTAAGAGCAATAGCTTCTTCTAAGCTATTAAATAAGAAACCTCAAATCACAACCCAGAAGTAATCTTAAAGCACCTACTGCCTTCAGCATCTTCCATTTTGGATGTCAAAGATTTAACCTTACCTAAGTGTCCTACAGATCCCAAATTTGTGGCTGTTAGCGTAGGAGTCTTATTCTACAATATTAATCAAACTTTCTTTGCTGGATGTTTTCAGACAAAGTTAATTTGCTCTGTGCATTCATTGTGAATCTAATCCAGTCTTTTTAAATACATCCTGAAATGCCATTGTATCTGTGTCAGCAATACACATATCCTCTTCAAAGTTCTCGAAGTACGCATGAGAGACAACTCCTGAAAATAGTTTACCCTCCAGGAAATGCTTGAAATCAGACTGAAAAGAAGTTCTTATTGATTATTGCCATAAGAAACCTGCAGTGACTTCATAAAGATGACTCAGAACTTAACTTAAGCAGGGTGACTTAATGTCACTACACAATCCTGCATGAGTCGGAATTCAAAATGTCTCCTCTATGAGATCACACTAAAGATTTGTCCTCTGAACTTCTTTCTCCTTTGTACTTCCAACTTCCTCCCTGAACTTTCCTCTTGTCTACATCTTATTGTACTTCTCTGTATAATTTCTCTGTCTGCTAATGAGAGTTTTGCAACCAAGTGTTCAAGTGCTTCCCTGAAAACCGTGTAATACGGACACAACAGCACAAGGGCTCACATGAGGCACAGTGAAGGGACCTGAACTAAGGACATGCATCACTGCATGGGAGCAGTGAATGCTCTTCAGGAGGACACCCAGGGCAGGACAAGCTCAGTCGTTGTCAATGTCCTGTCCAACAGCCGCCTTTCCAGCACAAATGTTGAGTGAAATGTCAGGAATGACTTATGATGTCTTATCTGTATAGGGCTCACCAGGATCTGCATCCTGAGGAAATTAGGGTCTCAGGCCCACATTATTTCTAGGCTTTGGTACTGGGTGCTACAGATTGGCTGCAAGTCCCAGAGCAGGGTGGCCCAGAGCCGCTGTTGATGGAGCCCACAGGAGTGGCCTTAAGTGCTCCGAGCTGTGCAATGAACCTGGCAAAGTTGCTTTGCTGCCATCCATGACCCAGTACAAATCAGCAAGCAGCTCACATATGGCTCAGCCTGCAATCTCCTTAGTCAGCATCTAAACTCAGTCCCAGGTGTCAGAGCTTGCAACATTTGGGACAGGACTCTTGACCGACTTTAAAGGCAAAGGCAACAGAGTAAATTTTTTTCCCAAATAGAATGTGCCACCTATTCAATGTTTTCCCCCCCCTGCATAGTGTGAAGATGCTGACTCCACAGTCTAGCAGTAGAGGATTTCATCAGCTGCACTGGGCTGCAGTGAATAAATCCAGTGATTTTGTCACCAGCCAGTTTAGCTCAGAGCCTGGCTGAGGCAGCTGCTCAGTGTCTCCAGTGTGTGAGTGGACATGCTCTGAAACGCAGGATCTGGCAGTGACAGTTTTCCCTTTCGCACATCATCTGCTTCACTGCTTTTGCATAAGGCTGATCGAAAGCTTAGCAAAGACTGGTAGCTGGAAATACTGCACAAGTATTAGAGTTACGGTAACGCTCTCCATTTGCAGAAAGCAATTCATTAGCGACTGGCTTAAGAAACTGTGGCTAACAATAGGCATTTAAACCATCAGGTACCAAAAAGCAGAGCTATGATGCCTTAGCAGGCATAGAGTATTTCTTATTTGCATAGTTGCTGCAGCAAAAGCACTTCAACGACTTCCTATTTAGATGCCAGGAAAAAAATTCACTACAAGTATTAGAAGAGTATCGTCTTGTTGCTCCAGTGCAAAATAACCTTATGATTTATCTTTCTGTAATAGAAATACAGTGTTGTTCATGGAAATAACTCATGCCTGTTTCTGTCAGTGTTTCATGAACATTAACCACATGCTTTCCATTACCATTATTATTATTCATCTCAGAAGGGAGTCACTGAAAAACACATTTGCTGTTAGAGACCCCAAAGGTGGTCTGTGATACAAAGTGAGTTGTCTAGAGCCACTAGCCAGGAACAAAGCTCAGAGTCAGTACACACAGACCAGGATCACTGTATTGACAGGCAGGAAGAGACCAAGGGAAGTTTTACCTGTGTGCTGGAAGTTGGCAGGGAGCCCCAGGTAAGCTTAGCTGTGTACACTCCTCATTCCCTGCAAGGTACAGTCATCACTAAACACCCACTGCCTGACCTGGTTGAAAATCAGTTACCAGGCTGCTACATCTTAAGTCAGTTTGATGTTTTCCCATTAAATCTCTATCTGCTGAAAATCATAAATGTGTCATTCGCTCTGATCCTGCAGGTGTCAGTCAGACTTCTAGGCCTGCAGATGAACCCACAATAGTCTTTGGAGAACTTCAATCACATTACTGTGCTGGTGCTCTGGGTCACTAGTCTAATAATTTTTTTTTTTTCTCAAGACAGACACAAGCAAGCAGGAGCATTTTCTCAATCAAGAGAAACAGCCAACACAGTCAATGACAGACACTGGAACATAGTTGTTCAGCACTAGAACAGTATAAAGCACTGAGATGAAGAAAAAGAAAACCAGATCCTGGTCTATATGCCAGGAGAAATTGTTTTGCTTGTACTCTTATTCAAGGCTCACACCTTCCAGCCTAGCATTCCAAAGTCTCACAACCCAACGTGTACTATACAGTCCATTTCCCCTGGAAGTCTTGGCGTAACAACTTACTCAAGATGCTCTTCCAATGTTTCCAGACATTCTACAAACTCATTCCTGTGACACATAGAGTGTATTTGCCACTGCAGAGATACTATCTTGAGCTATAATGACATATATGTGTGCATTAGGATCTCAGGAGCCAAGTCAATGCCACCACTTGTTTACTGTGAGGGGATCTGCTAACCGCAGCAAAGTTTGCCTCAGGCTTATGATGAGCAAATTCATATGCACGTAACTACCCATGATAACAGTTTGCCTTTTCAAAGAGTTCAAGTAGCGTTTGGTCAATGCTCTCAGGCACATGGTGTGACTCTTAGGGGTGGTCCTGTGTAGAGCTGAGCATTGGATTTGATGATCCTTGTGGGTTCCTTCCAATTCAGGATAGTCTCTGATTCTGTGATGTGTGTGTGTGTATGTATATATATATATAT
>VXBR01007332.1:3855553-4047948 GCA_013400215.1 Cisticola juncidis | reverse complement strand
TATATATATATATATATATATATATACACACACACAACTGTGTTGGAGTCGAGGTGTTAAGAAAACTGCAAATAAACTTTAGATTCATTGTTTAGTAAATATAAGAGTATTTACAGATTATGCAATCAACATTATCACAAAGCATAGGAGAAGTGTTAAAATATTTGTAATATTAAATCAAATCCCTTTCATCATTGAAAAAGGTTGATTTTTTTGCAAATGGCAGTAGACTTCAAAAATGTGGGGACCCTTACAACTATTTCACAGAGACTTCAAATATTTTTTATCAGACTAACACCGATCAGTAGTACCTTTAATATCTTTTTTCCTGACAGATGTCAGTATTCCTTCGCCTCCGCACACTTTTACTCCTCCACTCCCTCAGAAGTGATAAAACCCTTCTGCACTTTGATAGTAAAGTATTTAGTTAAAAAGAAAAATCACCTCGTAATAAAGCAAGTGTAAGCCAGATCAGGAAAAAAAATTCAGTTAATCAGGGATGATTTTTATTAGTCAATGATGTAGCTAATTAAAACCACTGATTGATAAATATAACTCAGCAACAAAGTTATCTTACTCTTCTAACCCAGCAAAATGGTCTGCCTGCTGCACATGCAGATAGTATGGGATGACCTGCTTACAGATAAGTCTGCAACTGCTGACCAATCTATTTTTACTTAGTGGTAGTATTTCCCCAGCTCAGCAGTTCTGACAGATCACAGCTTTGAGTCTCAGACATTTGTGAACCATCTCTTTGTTAGTCACAAATAGCAAAGTGCACATCGATAAATCACACCCTTTGTCTCTTTCTTTTCCCTCCCCCACACAGTTGATGCTTTTTCTTGTGAAACCAGCCTAGGCTGAGCACTGTTAACCTGGAAGAAATTCTAAAGAAAAGATCCTATGTAATAGAATATGACCTCAAATAATTAACATTTTTGAAGTGGTTTTTACCTGAATTTTGTCCAAGGTACATAAATCATCATTCAACTTTCCTCTTCCTGGCAGTGCACTTAGACATAGCCAGCCTTAAAATGATGACATCACCATCCCGTGATCCTTCATTATAAGTAATTAAAGCAGTAATGTGGCTTCTCTCATGTACAAGTCATCAAGCAGACTCACTCATATGAAATCTCAGGCATAGTGCACCTGAGGTGAAACAAAAGAGCACGGGACTCAATGTTTTTGGTGAACTGCTGGTACCCTTGTGTGAATTTATTGCTGCTGAAAAAGCAGTGCATGTTAACATGCAGGGAGACTAAATTCTGCTATTAATCCATAAGACAGGCACTGCAGAGGTAATAATAGGTTTCCTATTCACGTGCAGTACCAAGGCCATAGCAAGGAAGCAAGGAAGGAAGGAAGGAAGGACTTAGTTTAGTCTGTGCCTCTTCAGATTTTGGCCTTTGTCATAAACACACTGGCAAAGCTGTCAGCATTAATGTCTGGATAATATGTTCAATGACAGGGACAGTACCCAACAGGAACTCAGTTAGACACTCAAACACCTTCCTGCAAAGACTAATGATGATGAAAACTTTCTTATGCTTTGGTCCAAAATCAGCAAGCTGAATCAGCTACCCAACAGCAGTTTACCCATCTAACCATGTAGGCATTTAAGCTGTTATTGCATGAATTCCAGACTGTTATTTTAACTCATTACAAAGTTTCAAAATATGCACTGCTATTTTCTACATGGCAAACAATAAAGCATTTGTATCCCATGGGCAGTTACAACACAATGTATCACATTATATTTTAATTCACATCCCACTTGGTGATCTCTTCTATGTCTTTTTCTGTAACAGATGTTGCAAAATATGGTCCAGTTTATGGACTATTTGCAAAGCCCCATTCCAGACTTAGTTGCTCCCATGTAAAAAAGCAGTTTATAGTCTCCATTACAACTGTTCTGTGAATCTCTTTTTTCTGTCCCATTCTGGACTCCACTGTCCTGGCATAATCAACACTATTTATGCTGCTGAGCTTAGTTAAGAGAGTATCATGCAAAGAGGAAAACTTTTGTGCAAGTATACCAACCTGCACTGATCGTGCAATAAGTGTGATAGATAAGCAACAAAAAAAGGCATTTAGGAAAGGAGAAGAGCACTTACAAAGAATTCTTAACCAATAGTTTTGCTTGTGACAAATTCTGGATTACAATTACATATTTGTATTGTTTCCACAGTTTACTAGATTAAATGATGCTCACTATTCAAGAAATCTTGGAGGACTGGCTATGCAGAATCTGATCATCTAGAATACCACCTTCATTTCTTTGGCTGTGGTGATTCCAACTACCCGCACACCCACCCCACACCTGCTGTTGTCTCTCTTTTCTGCCTCCACCCCTCCTGAATCCACACGATGGCACTACACCACACCTGTGTCAAAAAACACCAAAAAAACCCAGAGCTTGGAGCCAAGCATGTAAAAGAGGAGAAGCCTTTCCAAAACAAGATGTCAGTTAGAATTAACCTTGCATTACTAAGTATAAATGTTCTTTTTAACCTTATGAACAAAGGTTCATAAAGCTGGGCACTGCAAATAAAGCCAAATCTGGGAGCACAGGGAGGATCCAGAAAATGTGGTCATGGTTCTGCAGGTATGGTTCTACTTTGACAACATCTATAGAATGACAGAATGTAGGAAACCCTGCTTCATTTCATCTGGAAACAATGAAAAGAAAGGAAAAAAAAGGCAAAACCCATTTCATACAGTGAAAAATGATGAAGTGCATACTGACTTTCTCATCAGTCTTTTTAGATAGGTGATGCATGATTCCTTCCACACTCATTCTTCTACAAAGGTTACACAGTCGATCCCCAGTTCCAGAAAAAGATCAGACATGACTGTCATTCCTAATATTTGCCTTACGAGTTCTTGAAAAAAAAAAAAAATACAAGGTCTGGCCAAGCTTTCTGTTCCAATGCTTCATCTCCTCCATACTAAAGAGTGGATGTTTTTCCTTATACCAAATGTAAATTTTCCTTGCTGCAATTTAATCCATCTTGCTTTACCAGCTGTATTTCCCACCTATGTGCAGTGCACAAAACATGTAGTTTTCCTGTCTTTCAATCTACGTTCCAGTGATTAGGAGAGATGTTATTATATTAACCTTATTTTACAGGTAAGCAAGCCCAAAAAAAAATTTACTATAGTATTTTAAAAATAATGAAAGAAGTGTTACAAGAAAAGCAAGCAAACAAACTGGCTTGTCAGCTGATTTTCATATTATTTAAAAATAATCTTCATAAAAAACAACATAAATCTCCCCTAGCCCCTCCTAGAACAGTATCATGGGAATTACACTAACTGGAAAGATAATTAGTTATATCTAATATAGACTTCAGGATACAAGAGTGGGATCTTTTAAGACCAGTCATGATTCAGTCTCATCATCCACTATTCAGAAAAATATATTTCTGTGGATAACTGTATTTCACCACCACCTGCAAGAAAAAGTTGGCTGAAAGGTATTTTATATTTCTGACAAAAATAGAAATGATTGATTTGTAAAAAAACGATCATATTTAGTCTCCTGTCATTATCATCTCTCAATTAATCCTGTACCAAGGATTGCTTAAGTAGTTAATTCTTCTATTTATGTAATCTGTTTACCAAGAAAAATTTTTCATTAAAAAATAAGTACTGCCGGCCTAAAGTGTGATCATCTCTTGAAGATTAATGAGTAGTGTATATTCAGTTGTATTATGAAATTCATAGATAATATTTCTAAAATATACATTTTCTAATTAGAATTCTAATCCATTTTCTCTCTGTGTGAAGAACATTAATAAAAAAAGGGTTTATATTTCTTTGTTTGAATGAACATTCGGTTACAATTCTGCTTTATTTGTTCAGACTGCTGACATTTTCATGGTCTTTTATTAAAGACCTGATTAACCTGCAGAAAGAGCACGATGTTTGTACAGAGCTTATGTTCTCTGAGCCCACTTCACACCCACATATTGCCTTCTGTTAGAGGAGCACTGGTAATGTCAGCATCCCCTATCACATGACAGCACCTTCAGAGAACTGACCCCTCTGTCAGCGCAATGGGATTTATAAACCAGGAACCACGATATGAGTAACACCAGAGTGCTCACCTGAGCCTTTGGCCAGCAGCAGTGCTGCTCCTGCACCCTGGGAATGGAGAAAATACCTGGCCCTGCTGCTCTGCTAACACCTTTATCCACATTGCTGCCCACTGGCATCTGCTTCCCATAGTAATCAACTTCCTCACAGTGGGCTTACTACTTCTAGACAAAGGTGTTGGCTTAAAATAACTGAGGCCCTCTGCACGTGACTCTCTCAAATATGCTAAGGATATTATTCTTCACAAGCTGATCACTCTTTCCCTGATTTAAGAGTCTTTGAAAGTTAAAGCACTGACTGCTTGGACATGGGGAAAATGAAAATGACTAAGAAAATTTACCTATGTGCATTTTAAAGTAAGCTGTCTGAAGATCTTGCATCAAGTAATTTTAAAACCCCAGTGGTATCTAAGATATTTAATGAAACCAAATTCTTTACTGCCTCAGTGTGTTTCCCTGTTATATATTACTTGGGTTATGACATTCATAAACAACCAATAGATCAGAAATGCCATTTTTGTGTATCAAACTCTTAGAGATTCTCAATTTGAAGGGAATTTATTAACATCACACAGTACATGAAGTCCACAATAGAGATGCAAAATAGGAAACATGCAAGGTTATAACATGCAAGATACGACGCCAGTAAAGTCATTATCAAGTAATTTAAGATATGATGTTGTGACACTAAGGGAAATAAAAGTAATTGTGAGAGGATGTGACAGGTAGAAAGGATCCAGAGTTACATAATTATTGAGTCCAAGATAATTGCAAACCTGAATTGATCAAGCTCCTGCTGAACAACAGCATTTTAATTTATTGATCAGTTTTGCACAGGCTGAACCACTACAAATATCTCACAATTTTAAAAAGTTCTCCTGGTCAGGAGTTTAATTTTTCTGAACTGGCTGCATACTATCTGCTTTTCCTGTGTGTACAATGCTTATTTTATCTTCCAACTTCCTATATGTTTTGAAAAAATAAAGCAATCTACATTCTCAACACCAAAGAAAAATTTGCAGATGCAAAAATACACCCAAGTTCATGTGTCTCTGCATCTTCTCTCAGTGCTTCCATGTGCACACGCAAGATTAATATTCAGTAACTGAGCCAGGTATACAATGAAGCCATGGACTTTTATACCTTGTGCAAGACTTTCCTGTGTTAGGGATCTCTGCTGAATTCAACATTATCTCTATGAAAATCTCACTAACACAATGGGCATATAAACAAGAAATTCTGCCTGTATATCCCTGCCTACCCTTTCAGGTACACTGCAAATTCATGCTTCACTAAACTGGCTCTTTGACTCAGATAAATTGACATTACACCTCTCCTCTTGCCAGAGAGCTATAGCTTCCACGAAAGGGACTGCCAAAAATGTGCAGTAAAGGTTCCACATGACACAATATATGACTTGGAGGGTAATATTTCCATGCATTTTCTGTCTCTCCATTTCCTCTTTGAGCTCCTTGCCTTGTGTTTCCTCTGTGTCCATGAGTGCTTCAGCTGCTTCCTGAGCGTGAGCAGTCCCAGGAGCCCAGAGACAGCATTTCCCTACCAGCAAGGTACATATTGACAGTCTGAGCCTCCAGGGTGTTCCGAGTGAGAAGATCATACACACAGGAAATATCAGGGTATAGGGGGAAGGTTTGTCTTTCAGGATCAGCAGGATAGCAACCCATAATACCATGCAATTGTTTACTGACTAGTGAATGCTGAAGTTGTTTGGAGCCGAATTTTTACAGGTATTGTAAGAGTTTTCAACTTAGAGTGAATACATACACCTACTCCATCTCAAAAGCTGGTGCCTAAATCTTCAAGAGTACAGAACACAAAAAAAAAAAGTTAGTGAAAATTACTTACCATTTTTTAAAGCTTTAACCTAGAAAATGCTAAATGTAAGATAAATCAGATATTAAACCAGGCTAAATTCGATCTTAGCCAAAGGGGCATTTGCCTGAATTGAGTAACATCTATATCAGATTGGCACTCATAGCCCAAACAATGACCTTTTTAAAATTCATTTTTAACATTTGGTTTTTTATAAGCAGCAGAAAACTTTGGCTCAGATGCTGCCTTTAAAGGAGTGTATTTGTACTTCAGAAGGGAAGAAGATGGGAGGAAGCACCTCAAAAGGCCATAGTAGTTATTCCAAAGAAAACAGAGCATCAATGTTATTCAAAAGGTATAAAAGTCTCTCTAGGATATCAAAAGCAAGTTCTGTTCACAGAAAATTAACCCTAGAGAAACAGCTGGATGAAAACTAGGACATCATGGTATGTTGCATAAATGTGGAATTTGGGATAAAAACGTAGTTTATAATAGAGTTATTTACTGAAAATGTTTCTATTTTTATTGCAGAAAGAACATGTGTTCCTAGTCCTGGCTGGCAACCGAAAAGTGTAGAAATAGCAGAGTAGCTATCACTGATGTGTAGAAAAGGGCAGAATATTTTGTGGCATGTTGAAAATGCTTTACTTACCCAGCTGGTTTTAAATGATACCAGCTACAAAGTCCTCTGGACTTTAATCATTCCAGCAAAGGAGAGAGGTTTGGAAGAGCTTAACACCTAACTCTTAATCTGGTTGCTCTCTGTTCCAAGGATGCAGGGAAATGTCTGTTTCAATGTAAGAACTTTTTCATTTCGAAATTCTGCCTCTCAGAGCAACAGAACAGCAGCGTTGTTCCATCAGTCACACAAAGAAACTTTAAGAAATGCAATAGCAGGTCTTGGAGGGTAAATGCTAAAGCTACCATCTTCTCTGTTCAGCCAGAGCTGCAGTCAAATACACGAGTTCTGCTGACAGCGCCTTCATGCTAGCCCTAAGTGACAGCAAGCAAAATAATGGAAGAAATATCTGTAGGCTTGTCATGTACTAATATCCCTTTGATAATGCAGACTGTTAATCCTAACCCAGGTAAAGAGAAGAAAAGAAATTGGGTTCTTATCTTAAAGAGTCCACATTGGCCAGATGAACCCTTCAAGGTCATTCAGTATCGCTATAAACAAAACAAATGTATCGCCTCTATTATGCTGCTAAAATCCCATCTGACTGACAACGTTTTCACCAAACATAACCAATTTATTTTTGTTTAAAGCTTTAATTAAGTATTATAGATTGGAGTGAAGTAATTAATAACTTTAAAATACACTGACCCACAGAGAGCAAATACCTCAATCAGGTGAAGCCTGGGGAAAGGAAATGCATGAACTAAAATAAAACAATTCTGTCCTCTCAGTCTCTCCTAGTAAATCAAAGAATGGAATTTTTATATTAATTGGCAATGAGTCTATGTCTAGTCTGACTGCTGACACAGTTAGTCATAATAATAAAAAACATGTCTGTGGGATGTGAAAATGCAGTTTGAATGTTAATAATGTCTTCATTTTCTGTTCTGATTGATTATTTTGAATAAAATGCAAGCAGCAATGCCCCTGCTCCAATTTTTTTATCTTGGGAAAATCACAAAAATCAAGTAACATGAGTTAGTAATGCATATAAGTGACTGCTTGTATAGGGAGTTCCATTTCAGAGACAGTTCTCAAAAAACCATAATCATGATTAGATAGGAAATCATTGCAGTTTCAAATTCTGAATATTTTTCCATCCCTCACTACTTACATTTATCACAGTTAGAATTCGCTTTGCAAACTCAGAATGGAAAACACTACTTTGAACAATGTGGATGGTTAAATTACTTGCCCTGTGTCCTACAAAATGTAAGTACTCAGACCACATTTTAAAAGAATATTGTTACTCTTTACCCAAAACCAGCCCTCAAAACATCAAGAGAATAAGCATAAAGTTAAATGTCTCCAAATCTGACTTAACTTGCTGATACATACAAAAGCCAATGCTGGTGAGAACCAAGCTTTTGCATTAGGTTTGCATTTCATTGTAACACTTTGGCATCACATCTTTTAAATATGTTTAGTGTACTTAAATGTCCATTTTCCAAACTGAGGCAATATTATTTATGAAAGGCATTATTTTTAATCTTCTGACATTGGAACCCCCAATTTCAACGTTTTTGTCACATTGTGAATGATTGCTTCTCATGAAGTTCAGAGAATTAAACATGCTTATACATGTGTTAAAGATCTCATTGGTCATTTTACTTCTTATTAATACAGAATTTAAAAAAGCTTAACATCATCCATAACTCATTAATAGTTCCAGTTACATTACCTGATTCACTGTTCCCAGATAACAAATATCTTCAAACACTGGAGCTCAAGAGGCAAAATAAATCATTGGCTACTTGCTGTTTATTCTCCTCTATATGAAGCAGTTCTTCAAAATAACTGCATCTGAGAGAGATGTACCCAGTAGGTACATCTGAACCGAACACATAAACTTTGGAAATTTCATTTACTAGTCAAAAGGGAAATGGGTGCCCCAAATTACAACATTCAGACCTTAAAACTATGAAAATCACTTTTCTCTTTCTTGGGATTAAATATTACTACATATACAAACCTAATAGATGAAAAAATCTAGAAGAAAAAATCTTTAGAAGTGGAAAGATGAAAGGATGACATGCAGCAGTATGCAGACAAAGCCCTATTTCCCATATAGGAATAGAGTAATAAAGAGGGAAGCAATCCTTGTTGTAAAAGATACAAAAGCTCACAGTTTACATTTTCCTTTGCTGAAGTCAGTCCTGGAAATCAGATTCATGTATTTTGCCCACCTTCTCTCTTGGGGCTGAACATCAAGAGTACACTGCTGTGAATGTTGAATTATGACCTACTGCAGAAACAGTACATTTGGCATCACAGCTTCATAAACTGCAAATTGCTATCCATGAAGTAGAGCTTTTCCAAATGTGTCCAGAGGAGATTTTGAATTAAGCAAAGATGATGACCAGAAATAATCCCTGATTTCCCTTGGAAATATACACCCTATTTTCTGAGTGGTTGATGTTAGTAAGCAATTTAGATGCATGAGAGAACAGTCTTTTCACTTATTTGGATGAAGAACAGGGCTTCATTCACACAGCAGTTACTTTTCAGCAAGACAGACTGTCTTGGGAACAAGCCTATGGTCCCCACTGCTGAGCAGCTCCTGCACAATTCCTTTACTTCAGCAGCTGAGTAATGATTTAGTTCCAATGTCCTCCCTGAGATAAATGGATGACTGGCCTCTCTGCCAGTTCTTCAAATCAACATCACATAACATTACTCTCAGAAGGACAGAAAAGAAACAAATCACTGTAGTCACAGAGGGCAGAGATGTGACAAATAAAAAATCCCCATCAGACAGAGTGGAGAATGTTGAAAGTCACATTTAGATTTACACCTCCCACTGCAGGAGAGAAAAGTGCAGGAAACAATCAAAGTGCACAGCAGCAATATCTTGGTTCATTGACATTGAAAAGACCAGCAAAATGCATGGAAGCGGATTTTCAATCAGATGTACCACAGCATTGCTGCAGTTGTGTGGCTTTCCCACTGGCTAAGTTGTTTTCCTTGGAGCTGAGTGCTTCAGCTTTAGGGAAAAAGTATACAGTCATTTTTAACTTCTGCCATTAACAAGGACCAGTGAGGCAAATACAAGCACCAAAATTCAGGCAGCTAGCTGAAAAAAATTATTTTGAGGTAAGAAAAGTTAGACATTTTCTATGCTAGCAAGGACACTATGAACAAAAATACTCATACAACTTTACTAGAAGCAGAAATACAAAATTAGTTTTAAATTCTCTTAAATTATGTCATTCAGATCCCCAAAAGAAAGTGATATCAAGGGTTCCAAACAGGTTGCAAAAAACATCTTGCCTGTTTGAGCACCTATCTCCACCATACCAGCTCTTGATAAGCCCATGATTTTAAAACCACTTCCAATAAAACAAATATAACAGTAAAGACTTCAGCACAATAAAGTTTGGACAGACTTTTAAGTATCCAGCAAAGACAGAAGGGCAACCAGAACAGTTTGATTCTTCCTGACTGTCATGCAGGATTAATGTGTTTGATTCAGAGGAATCACAGTATTGGAAAGACAGAGCTGAAACTGTAGCCGGCCATTTTGTAATACCATCATCTTACTTTAAAGGTCTTATGATGAAATGTTCTGAACAAGAAATTAAAACAAACAAACAAACAAACAAAACATATCCAGAAACAACAAATCACCCCAACAAATAAAACTAACCAAAACCCTCCATCATTTTGAGTTGAGGCTTGCATAATAGAAGTGTTCTGGACACAGCACAACTTTTGAGTGACATCTGGGAGACATCAGGCTGGAAAGACTGGAATCTTTAGTGCTTCCTGAGGTCATGGTGCAGTAAATGCGAGGACTGAAAAAAATACCAAGGTGTGTTCCTGGACCTGATCTCAGGCATCTTACATCACCATAGCCTTTTTTTTTTTTTTCTTTTGTATACTAAAGGCTGCTTGCTAGAAGATTTTTTTCTGGGTCAAGATCAATGTATGAAATCATGCAATCTTTAGAAAGTTCTGATTATCTAAAAATGAGATATTAAAGGTGTTCTGAACATTTAAATGAGAGCAGCTGGAATTGCTAATGTTGCAGTGAAGTGTCAGTTTTCATTATGTTTTTAATTAAAATGACATTCAGTTCCACTTTTCCCCCCTACTGTAATATTCACAGTTATAAAATGTAGAAATAGGTAGACAGCAAAAACATTAGCAGTTACATTTACATAAAAGTGAACATATTTACTTTTTCCGCTTATAATTCATCTAGTCAAGAGTCAGAAGGTTCTGCAGGGATCTATTTCCCTAGAAATCAGAACAAGATGGATACTCTTGAGATCACTGCTTCCCATACTTATACTGTTTGGGGTTTGACTCTAATTCTAATCTTTTTTCTCAGATTTCTGTCTATGTATTTTAAACTTAAATGTTGATATTACCAGAACATCCGGGATTTCCTTCAATGAAAGTTAATTCTTGGTATTATAAGCAGAGGTTGATTTCTCATTTCATTTTGCCAATGGACTTGAGGAATAAGAAAGCAAAGACAAGGAAAAACAATTGCCTGCCCAATTGTCACCCAACAACACACGTGGACCCCAAGTTACAGAGATGGGGCAGCAGCTATAAGGACTCTAAGAGTTCTCTAATGCCAGTTTCTAGCAGCTAGCTCAGGGACCAGTGATTATTTTAACAACTGGTTTGACTGACCCAAACCAGCCAGTCTCCAGCATTACATTAATCCTCAGCATACCTACTAAAAGACAAGAAAAACTCAGTAAGACAGCCATCAATGCTCCCCAGAAGTAAGAAAGCAGGAGTTTGGCAGAGCATTAATTATACCTTCCAGACACAAGTGTGAGGATTACTTGAAGTCCTCCAAAGGGTTGCCCAACAACCTCCTAGAAGCCAGCTGTCTCAGCAAACCTAGAAACTGGACAGAAGTATTTGTCTTTTACATCTGGAATTACTATTTCAGCCCCACTCAGTGCTTGGGAAGTCTGAGCCCTAGTTCACTGTCAATACTGCGTTTTAGAAAGCTGAATGAACAGCCAGGTTCAATGAATTATATTTTGAGGCATAAGGAAAAGCATAAGCCATACTTAAAACTCTTACACCTCACCACATCCTTTCTTTAATATAACCAATAATTTACTCATGCCTTCACCACTCATCAGTGTAATGCAGGAGACATGCCAATATAATCCTTGTAGCATACACTTAAGAAGCTATGATTCACAAAATATCTCAAATCTTTTACACTGAAATATTTACAACATGTGAAATACTTTTTTTTATACAGACATTTAAATTCTGCACAATTGAAAAAACCCTATTAGTCTCTTAATAGACCTTGTGCAAATGAAGCCTTTCTAAACATTCCAGTTTTGTAGTGGTGGAAGGCTGCATTTCACACAAATAGGCCACATCAGTTCCATGTCTTTTTTCTGAAGCAGTTATTGCTAAGAACTGTTTTGCAAAGTATGTGAACACAGTAAATTACTCAAGCAGGCTCTTGTCAACATGCATTAACACCATTTACAGCTCTGTTTATAAGAGGCATTTCCCCATTCTCCCTCCACAGCATTTGTATTGAAGTTCATTGTTCTACAAGTTGTATTGATGTTGCTGTGCAAAGTTCAGACTTAGCAAAGCTGCTTATCTGCATACTGCAATACTCTAAGTAGCTGCCTATTGATTTTTCCTTCTCCTTTAAAACCATCATGCCTTCTTCCAATATTTTCCTTAAATACCCAGTGTAAAGGACTGGAAGGTAGTACAGGGCTATTTCAAAGAAACTCATAAAGTCTTAAGGCTAGCTAACTCTCCATCAAGAGAAACAATTTCCTTGTGTTTCATGAAAAGTATAAAATAAAATTAAATATCTTAAATTAAATTCCCTTTATTCATTATGGAAATAAAAATTCAGAAGGATACTGTGAATTAATATATCATGTTATAATCAATATCACATTAAAATAGTTGATTTTTTTTTCACATGTAAGGAACCTCTAGAACTATAGTAGCCTTAGTATAATTTCTGGGCATAAGCATTTTAAAAGGCACATATTAGAGCCATTCAATTATGAAGACAGACAGCAGTATTTTTAGCAAGACCTTTCTAGGAAGTCATTTAAGATATATTACTCATAGGTGCCCAGAGCCCTGTCATATATCTTCAGCATGGACAATATGTCTGCAAGAATGCTGCAGTTTCATGACAATTTCTCAAATTCTATTCATGGGTTTAATAATTCCCCCATTTTTAAACTATATCAGCTATTTTGGCCTTCAGAGTCCTGTCATTTTTTTAAAAAGTTAATTTTAAGAAATGGCAGCATAGCTCTTAACAGAGCTATGTCTTTAGAATTATGCTTTCTTTAATGCTCCTCTCAATACCGATCAAAAAGCCATGAACGCTTGGACAGAGGAGCTCCAGTCTTTATGGCTTCTGCTAATTCTATAGGCAGGCAGTTCTCCAACACATACATTAACCTGCTCTCTTCTTGGGTTTGCAGACAGCTGCTCATGGTTTGATAGCTTATGGGGCACGTATCACCTTCTCAGGGACCTTTTTACAGTATAAGATCCGTGCTGTGTTTGGTTAAGTTTCTGAAAGATTTTACTCTACCTGCCAAAATCCTAATCTTAAGCTCCACTAGGTGACTTGTTCTGTCCAAAAAAGAAGACCAGTGGTGAATATTACTAGCATTTTGTTCCATTTTCAGTAGGCAAAATTCATGTGCTTCTTCTGGTGACAGCATGACTCAGTTGTGATTGGTCTTTTGGCCAGTTGCTCATGCATGCTTTTGAAAAAGAGCTACACAAATTGTTTGTCATGAAATCCAAACCTGCTGACAGGTTAATTATGAAACCTCCATTTGAGCCCTTTAAAATTTTCTCCATGATCCTAGGCTGAGGGACTGTGAGCAGATTTATGATTTCAGGTTGAAATTATGCTGAATGCAGAGGTTTTGTATCATTTAATATGAAACCAAGCAAATCTTCTCAAATTTGGGATAAATTTTATTATGTACTTTTCCAAAGGTTCAAATATGAAAGTCAAAGAAAAGCCAGTAAGAGTAAAAAGAGACAAGTGATCACATAAATCCCTGGAGATAAAGTGGTGGTCTTCTAAACAAGTAGAAAGATTGACAAAACTGTGATATTCAAGAGTTGCCAATGTTGTGTAGTTTACAATTTTTACGGCATTTACTCTTGATTTTGGTTAGAGGGTGTTTTTGCTCATGATCTGTTCATCTGCTTCAAATAACCAACAGAGTCACTGCATTCTTGTTATTAATGTGATGCCCAGAATCCTTCTGCTTAAGTGAAGCATGCTTAGAGGCTGGGCAAGCACACAGAAGGATATTACTATTTCACATGGCTACAGACCAGTAAAGCTGTACTTTTCTCAGGAAAGATGATGGCCCCTTCACCACTGATCTATAACCAGCTATGGAATTAAAAAGCCTGAGACAGGAGATGAGATTTTTGAAGGCAGAAAGAAAATGTAGTGATCACACAGTACAGAGGCAAACACTGAAGAGTCAGAAGACAGCCAGAAAGAGTATGAGAGTCAGGAAAATTCTAGGAGTGGAAAAAGGAGTCTACCTGAGTAAGAATGCTCAAAAATGGTGTCTGTAAAGATAAGCACTGCTAGAAAAGGCACACTAGAGAGCTCAAATAGTGATCCTAGCTTCACTTCAGAGATGTGTCTGTCAAGAAGTTGCACAGTATGCACCCATTGTGTCATTTACTTCATCTTGCAAGGTATTACTGTGACCAAGGTCTTACCTAATGAGATACCAACCCTGATGAATGAGCAGTGATTTCAAGTATTTTCTGATTCTCACTAATATTCACTGCACTGATTCTAGAAATTTTCTTGGCTATGACCTAGTCTTCTGCTGGGATAGCTACACTAATATTCTTTTTTGAAGTGAGAGCAATTTATTATTCCTTTCCAATCAAACAGCAAGCAATGAACCCAATAAAGAAATCTTCGAACAATTTTTTTTTCTCTATGAGCTCCTCTAGTGGTTTAGTGTAAAAAAAAATGGTTTCTGTAAATGTGTCTAACAGAGGACATTTTGATTTGTTCAAAAAATGTCTCAACATTATTTTGTATCATGTAAGCAAATATAAACCAAATTTTCTTTGCTACTTCTCTCTTCTACTGGCTAGAGCCGATAATATATTTCCTGCCACTGCTTCATTAACGAGGTCATGTCCAGTTTGATGAAGACATCTCAGATGGCTACTACTGGGAAAAGAACATTAATAATAAAGTAATAACAAAATAATGCCTGTTACTGACCAAAGGGTAGCATTGAGACTATTTTTAAATGCGAATTTCTTAGACTTGTGATGGATTAGCTTGTTGTCTGTGAACTGCTTGATCTCCCAGGTTCAGACATGTTTCTCTAATTAAAAAGTGGATATGAAAGTCAAACATTCTGCATTTGACAAGAGGGGATGATTTTTTTTTTTTTGTTAGTTTCTTAATAATGTTGAGAGAAACCATATGGAGATCAGACTTCTGACTGAGAAGCATTTCATTTTCACTTCCGAGACAAACCACAGTTCAGTCTGGAAGTGATGCTAGTGGTGCTAGTTTTCAAGTTGAACGTTAACAAGGAAAAAGAAAAGGAAAAAAATAAAACTGACAAAAATTTTAAACACAGCCCTGAAGGAATTTGCCAAACATGATATGTTCATAAAAATCAACACCTCATTCAAAAATAATAGATAAAATTTCTGGCTAAACATAGTATTTTCCACTATATTTCCCCTTAACTACCAGCTCACATGATGCTGCTTCCGATTTGAAATCACTTACCAGAGATTTCTTTTACAAGGAGGAGTCTTTGATTTTATGTGTACTCAGCTAGGGCAGCCTAAATAATCCTCTCAGTGAGAGGAGGAACCAGGACATAGGTCCATGACAAGCAATATCTCCTGCAGAAATCACAGAAAATAAAGAGTGTAATGGAGGAAGGCAGCAGCATCCATGCCAAGACCTTTGTATTGATTGGAGAACCAAAAGGTGAATTGCTCAATAAGAACAGCAGTTAATCTGTGCACTAGTGACAGAGAACCAACTCTGATTTTGGACGTGGGTCTGTTACAACATGAAAATTACACAAACTCTTGGTGGGGGAAGGGGGATGAAGGTTTTGATTAACTCAGATAAACTATACTGATGGAGAAAGAAAATCTGATTTGATTGTGACACAAACACACACTTTTAGCTGCAGACACAAGGTAAAAAATAATTAGAAATGAGTATTATTACAAAAATAGATCTTCCATGTAATTTATTCATAGTTCATGATTCTGTATCTCTGAACACGCTGTGCTGTTTTCTCCCTCTCATCTCTACCTTTTGATTAGTAAAATTCCAAAAAGTCTAAGTCAGTCGTTATCTCAATGACATTCTCAACTTCTAATTACTCTGATCATTTCTGAAATTAAGATATAGTTCCTACACTGTTTTGACTAATGTTTTTTCAAATTACCACATGATGACTCATTTTGTCATTATCTAACACAAGAAAGTATTGGGTTGTTCCTCAATTTAATTTTATTTGCATTTATAGTTTTGCTACTAGCAAAGAACCATTTTATTTCTGTGGTCTCATTCCATAGAAATAATCTATGTTCTTAGTAAATATTCATTTATAAGAAAATAAACCAGAAAAATACGGTTTAAAAGATTGAATATTTTTTCAGGACTATGAAAAACAAAGCAAGACAAATGAAATACAGAAGATATTTTCATCATCTCTGGCTTCATAAAGCAGGGATACAAAAAGATGCCCAGACCACTTCTATGTACACATTGTAATAAATATCCAGGCCCTTTTCGATTGTTTTCACTCTTTTCCACCAAAAATAATTGATTTTATTTCTTTATATATGAGAATCATTGAATTCTTGTGGCTCATAACTGCAGTATGATCAATACTACAAAATAAGAGTTACAAGTGTAAATATTTTGCATTGACTCAGTTAAACCATTCTTGATATTTTTCTGGGTTTTACTCAGCATAACCCTTGCCCTCATTCAAAGCAAACATTGGAGATATTAAGACAAAAATTTTGAAACTGCAACTTCCCCTGGTTTCTCAGAGCTGTGTCCATGCAGCTAAGAAGTATAATTCAACACCTGTTTCTCCCCCTCATGCACACACACAGAGATATAAATATATACCAGTGTATATTTAATTTGGAACACTTCTACTATCTCACCTATTTAATACAAAGTTTTCCAGCACAGAGATCACTACTTCCTGAGTCTGCATACAGCTGTTGCCAAAACCTGTGTGCCCTGATTTCTCCATATCTGCATTATATAGTAGCATACTATAGCTGTACTAAGATTATTGAAACCATCACAGGAAAGAGTCCCTTATTTCTACAACCAGCATGTCACCAAATCACGACTTTAGTAGATTTATAATGCTACTGATTTTATCTGTTAGCACTTATAGAGTTCATTGTTCTACAGAAACAGAGTAAGAGTGCAGTCTATGCCATTTCAAGATTATATCCAAGAAGGGTATTAAAGAAGCAATCCTAAAATTGTTAACACCCCAAGGAACCACCTGGCCCCAGGTGCATCCCTTCTTCTACATAAAACATTGTGCACATTCGGGAGTCACTAGGGATGCATCAGGGTGATACTTTCTGGTGGAGAGACTGAATGGATGTTTAACATCACAACACAAGATCCAAGTTGCCAGTTCTGCCCCATGGCAGCACTGTTAGTTAAGCAGCTTTAGGTCCAACCAGCTATTTCAAACTGTCCCTTGGCTGCAGCTTGAAAAGCACAAGGGAGGACACAGTGAGGCGGAGGATACTCAAAATAAATCTTGGCTGGTGTGGTGGCTGAGGAAAGAGTTACACCACTTTATCACATACCCTTTGTACAATGTTAAATCTAAATTAATTAAATAAATCAGTTGATGAAATCACCCTATAGATGTGACAGCACATCATAATTCACTGCAGCTGCATGATCAGGGAGCAGATGGAAGACGTCGGACTTTCTTTGAGCTGAAGTGCCATTTTGCTGGTCCCATTCTATTTCTTTTAAGATTACTACAAGTGCATGTGTACAAAGGGCCTGATTCTGCAGCTGCTTCTTGCACAGTACTTCACTGTCAGGAAACTCTGCACAGAAACAAAGCAGCTGCAGAACTATACCTTTCAGATTTTGTTCAGTCATAGGAAGAGAATCCTGGCCTGTGTTACATGGGTGAAAATGAGGACAAAAGTTTGCTTTAAGTTTAATTGTAGTCCATTAAGTAGTGAAATGATCCTCCCTGTTGTCCTCTCATTATGCACTGTACATTAAACAGAGTTCTTTTAATAAGGGTAATTGTTTCCTCTTCAGTGCTAGCAAGCAGTCTGGATTTTTCTCATGACAAGCAGTGCCTCAAACTGAAAACAACAAGCTTTTGGCTGGCTAGAACTTTATACACCATGCAAAGGGATCAAAGAGGAAGGGAAAATATGAAATAAAAATATTTTCAAATGAAAACAAAAGTGACTTGGAAACTGCTTTTGGAACAATTGATATCTGTGTGTAAGGTGGAGCTCTCAGAGCAGGCTGACCACCTCTGCCATTGGTTATGCAAGTGGACTTGGTGCCTGGAGGGCTGCCTGCTGCAAACTGTGCTGGGCTTTATTCTCTGTGTCACAACACAGTGACAGGGAAGAACAGGAGGGTGCTACGCAGTTCTTGATCTTTATTTTCATCTTCAGGTTCTCAGGTTAAAAAAGACAGTGCAGAGAGATGGACTTGCCTCATCAAAGGAAACAAGCATGAGTGTCATTCCCTGTCCTGACAGGGCTGAAGAATCAAATAGGATTCCCTTGCAGTGACTTGTAGTCTCACCCAAAAGTATACCAAACACAGTACAAATCTTTCCATACTGCTGGATCTGAGTTTATGTCGTTTTGTTGTTTTGGTTGTTTTGGGTTTTTATTTTTTTAATTATCTCTCAAAATTGTATGAAGTTTTCATGAATAGCAAAAGCAATCTCATAAACATGAATCAGATGGGAAAGGAAGACAAGGGAATCTGAAAAATGCCTATGCACCATGCTCCAAAAATGGGAATGAGTGCTGTGGAGTCCAGGCTAGGAGCACTAGAAGATAAGGATTAATCTCCTGTTCTAAATCAAAGCTGGCCTTAGAAATGAGGATTAACAGTGGTTAATATATTAAGCATTCTCATGCGCATCTGCCCAAACAGTAACTACTAAAGATAGAGAAAACCTCCCTTGTTTTACTGAGAGCATTGCTTGATGGTGCTGATGAGCATGGACGTATCCTAAGCTGTAGGGGGAAGGGATGGTGTTTCTTTCCCCTCTGAGGTGCCTGGGCACGGTGACTAAATGGTGCTTTCCGGTTTCCCACCCTGCAATCATAATATTCATGCAGACAGAAGCCTGCAAAGAGAGGTAACACATGTATCCTGAGGTGAACACTTATGATCATAGTCAGGCTTAAAACTGAAGGGTTTCCAGAAGCCAGTCCAAAAGAACAGAACTGAACAAGTTACACCATATGTAACCTTCACATTTCCTCATCTCTCATACTCTTAAAGTTTATTCTGAAAGTTTTAGGGCTCTGCAGACCATTATGCCACTTAGATTACCATTCTGTCTCCCTACTCAGTTATTTGTTAAGCATATTTAAAAGCTTAAACTTATAAAACCGATCCTTAAACATTTAAAGATCAATGACTTTTAATGAACACTCATTACAACTCCAGAACTACAAACCACAGATCTGGAACATTTTCTTTAGTACCAGTTTTCAGATCTCAGACTTACTAGGCAATTACATCCTAGTAATTACTAACCTGTTTATATTACAAGCTAAATAGTTGTTTTGTTTGTCCTAATTGTGGTTATCAACAGCCTGTTTAACAAGACCATAGCACACTGAAGAGAAAATGAAACTGCTTAACACAAGCACTTTTCATGGCCTAGATAAAATGTCTTGATGGTTGCTTCTATAAGAGAATTATAGACTTAATGAGTTCCAGAAAAAAATGAAAATTTTCCTTCCCAGTATTGTTCTTTTCTTTTTTATAGAGGGTTGAGACTAATGCTCATTTTCGTTTGCATCAATAACATTAAAAAAGGAGGAGTTGGGATTGAAATAGTTAATATTGACCTGTCAAAATGATGTTCTTTCATTTTTGATAATGGTTACAAAGGTTTTGAAATCAAACCTTTCTTAGAGGTACAACAGAGAGAAAGAATGGAAATACTGTAATCAGAGAATGAACAGAAGCAATTGCTTCCAACAGCTCATTTCAGCCACAAACTGCAAACAAGGAGCACAACAATGGAACACAGAGGTAACTAATTTAATGAAGAGGAAAAATTAGGGGCTCTGTTGCTGTTGAGTTGCTATCAGGTGTTTGTTTGGGGGTTGGGGGGTTTGTTTGTAGGTTTTTTTATGTGGTGGTTTTCTTTAGATTTTTTTTTTGTCTACTTGCTTGTTTGTTTGTTGGAGTTTTTTGCTTGTGTTTTTGTATGTGTGCTTGCTGTCTGTCAGCTGAATGTGCCAAACCATTCCATATTAGGGTCAAAAGTATAGACAATAAACAAAAAACCAAAATGAACCATAAATAATACTACACAGAATCAATAAAGTCATCATATTCAAGAAAAAAAGGCAGCCAAAATAGATCTGCTCGCATTAGAGAATAATCCAAGAAGCCTAATTTAGGTTTGAATTCAAGACTAGTCCTCAAAAAGCACCAGTGAAAGAACAGGGAGATTCAGATCTTATTTGATTATGTTATCTGAAGTGTTTAATACTAACACAACTGTCATGCAGCATGTGAGAGCAAGTTCTGCACAGAAAAAGCAAGTCTTTCCCATGTAGATGAATCACTGAAAAGAAGAAAAGTTGACAGCCAGCTCTGACTGTGGGATCAGGGGAGTAATTCACCCATTGATGATAGGAGATTTCAGAAATTAATAAACTACCTCAAGAACTGAGGGATAAATTCCCTTCATCACATTTCAATAATGATTTTATCAAAGGGGACATATCTTTCTCTTTAAACCTTTCAGTTGCTTGTGTTGCCATTGTGACACATGGTAATCCTAGAGCACTCTGTCTTTCTTTTACACAAGTACTGAAAAAATAACCAAAGGAAACTGATAAATCCTGTGCATTATTTTAGTTTCAGAGCCATCCTCCTACTCTGGTGTAGAAAAGCTTTATAGTAGGCTTCCTTCATGACTCATAATATTGATTTTAGGTTTTTAAATATCTAATCCAACAGTTTCAAATTAAGCAAAGAACACTCCACCTGATTTGTGAACTATCTTAACATGATGGATAGCTATTGGCCCATTCAGATAAACTCCAAGCTTTACACAATATAGTTTGAACTCCTTGTCCCCTATCCCTGCTAGAAAGGCTATCTTATTAACATTACATACATCTACTCATCATTGTGACAGAAAAACAACATGATCATATTTACAGCAAGAGTCGCAGCTGTGGGTGTCCCTTACAAAATGAAATTAGTTTTGATTTTGTGTCATGCCAATGCTCATTAATGACATGGACTCTAAGAGGGCGAGATCAGACAGGATGATGAATCATTGCAACAACAATAAACGAATATCTTAGCCAGGGTCCACATACCTCTCGCTTCAATCTGACATATATTACATGGTCTTCTTGTAAGGCTCTTGGAATTTGACTCTCTGTCCTTCAAAGAGGAAACTCATGGATTATGAGGGTGAAACCATAAATATATATATATATAAAAGCATCAAAAAAGGCTCAACAGGCCCTATTAACTACCTAAATAAAAGTGCTATGTCAATGGATAATATGATAACAACAAGAAAACCCAACAAAAACTGCACATGGCCCTGTGCATCGTCACTTTTGTTTGAACTTATGCTAGAAATAATCTTACTATCAGAACTCAGCTAATTAGTAAGTTCTCTGAGAAAGTCTTCAGCTGAATTTGTGAAACAAGTTTGAAATGTTTTATTTTCGAAAAATTATTTTAATATTTTCTGAGATGCTTAAAACTGAAAATAACATAGCCTAAGTTAAAAAATATTTAAGGCAAGGAGCAATTCTGCTCTGCATCTGCAAAATGTCTGATATGTTATTGGAAAATGGATAAAGAATAGAAATTAGTATTATCGCCTAACTTCTCAAGCAAAACTGAACATTTTAAAATCCAGGGAAATCTATTTATTTATATGAGGCTAATAACAAAAAATGTGTAATTTATGCAGAACATAATTTGCTATATGAACCAGCAATACTGGAAACACTGGGACAGTATTAAAATGAATATTTATAGAAGCACTGAAGACTATGGGCTGGAGATGTGCACAAATAAGCTTCAGCTTAGCTGCATATATTAAAAAAAAGTTAGAGGATAAAGTTTAAATAAAATTACAAGGAACTCCATTGGTGTCTTGGTAATTTTCTGTCTAGATTATAATTGCAGTAAACATCTTTATGTTTGGAAGCATAACTTTTCTTCCTCCATGGCTTAAAGAGTATGAGTACTGCTGGTACACAATGAAGGAAATGTCAAACTTTTCTCATCAAAGGTTCTTTCTCCTATTATTTATGCTTAATTTAATATATATTAGAAGTTCAGTGTTTGAATGAATAAGTGTATTTCAAGGCTATCTCACTGACTGTCACTTTTCTTATCTTTTTTTAATAAATTTACTAATTTTAATTAAACAGTAATATTTGCTCTTCAGAGCAAATTTTAGACACAAATTGGATTGGTCTAATTCCTGTGAAACTGATTTTAATGTGCTTTGGATAAGCAATAAAGTGGGACATAAGGTCATAACTTTCTAGATTTTTCTAGTTAATTAGTTTTCTGCCAAGAATACAGAATATTTACAGAACTATCAGTTAAAACATGTTTGCCTTCAACAATCAAAAGTAAGGAAGCTCATAAAAGATGGTAGGAAAAGCCATATACACTTATGCTCTCATTAACTTTATCTTGGTGACATTGCATGTTAAATAGATCTCAGCACTCTTCCTTGTCCTGCCAGGTCTTTAGTTCTACCATCCAGAAATACAATGCAAAATGCTTCTTAGTGCTGGCCTCTGAACCACTTATGTAAACAACTATGTACATATATGTGCTCACACAAAGCTATATGACATGAAAGAGAAGCTGAAAATGTTCTACTTAAATGATTTTAAAAGGTAATCATACAATCATTACTGGTAGAATTTAAAAAACCAAAACAACCAACAAAAAATCCCCCACCAAAACAATCAATCCCCCCAAACAGCAACAAACAACCAAAACCCCCCTCAAAACAGTCTTCAGAGAAAAGAAACAAAGACTGTTTTCTACTAAGCAAGGGTTAAGGGTACTTTTCTTTTTAAGATAATCTAAAAATATATGGCTAGCTTCTTCTGACAGGCTACATTTCCAATTTCACACATTATGTGGGGTTGTGGATCAATGGCTCCGAAATTTCCTTGTTCACTCCAGTCAATTGTGCCCTGCGGCCTTGTTATGCTATGGCTGGGCAGGCACCCAATTCCCAGCTTGCCACCTCCCTGACAGATGTTATTTCCAGGGATGCTGATAGCTTAGAAAGAAAATGTCAAATTAAAAGCACTCGGTAGTGGTCATCTTGCCTAAGAGAAGTTTGAAGGAAACAGAAAGTGAAGTGCTCTAGCAGTCACCCCACAACCTGGAAAGCCATGAGAGCAGGGAAAAGCTTTCCTGGCAGCCAGGGTGGGTGAGAGACACCCTAGAGAGCCCCTGTCCTGCAGGGTGCACTCAGCAGCAGCTCCTCACTGCTCTTCAGGCCATGCAGCTCTCCCCAGTCCAAGGACTACTGTGAAGGGAGAGGACCTCCAGGAAAAATTACAGCTTCCTTCTTGCTCCAGAGAGCTGTGCCAAGGCAGGAAGCCCTCAGCCTGGGGCCCTGAAAGCACATGAGGCTCTCAGGTAAAAGATGAGCACTTATGACATACAGGATAGAATCTTGGGAGGTTGAGCCATTCACGGGTACTTCAGAACCTTATACCAGTGTGCTTGTAAATCACTTATGAATGGAAGCAATTCGAAGAATGGATACAATTTTCTGAAGAAAAAATAACAACTAATTTATATGAAGAACCAAACACAACTTAGTCTTAAGCAGTGATTTAAACTGTATTTAAGGGCCAAATAGGTTTAGGATTTTTATTCCCTACTGTTAAATTCACCAAGAGTTAGACTTTGACTTTAAAGTAACCAATACTGGTATGGCAAATGATTGATATTCAATGAATTTTTCAAAACTGATACATCTATTAATTGGGTGCCCTTTCACTAAATGACCTGAAAGGCATTGTCATCTTCCTCACAGATCATCTCAGGTTCAAGAGGAAAAGGTTTTTAAAAGTTTGTCTTCTCACTGACATCAGTGAAGGAAGGAAAGTCAATTTTTTAGCAAGGAGGTGGAGCAGAAGCTCTAGCGTGGCAGTGAATGCATACAGCCATAGTGGATCATGTACTGAGGAGGAGCCTCACTTTCTAATTTTAAATCCAGGATCAGAAGCCCACACTCTGATCACTGACAGAGACACTTTCTGATACCACAGTAAACCTCACTGCATTTAGCAAGTTCATCAAGCTGCTGTTGGCAAGGCGCTTCAAACACAGTATAAAAATGCAGCAGAGAAGACCTGAATGGTGGCAGCAGAGACAATACAACAATTGGTTTTGGAGACACTACCAGCCACAGGCTATTCAAACCTTCTTTCAGATCCTGTCCACCTCTTTACAAAGGCACACTCTATGTGCCAGTTGGGTCTTTATTTTTTCTGCTGAGGTGACTCCTACGTTTGCCATCTTGCAAAAATGCAGTGAAATTGATTTTAGTTTCATGCTTAATGGCTGTGACACAAGTGGCACCTGCACACTGAGGAGCAGAGCTCCCCCAGCATTGACCTTTGGCCACAGCACTCACGGCTCGAAATGGATCTTGGCAACCTACTGTTTTGTGGAACAGATTATTGCATGATTACTATGGAAATAGAGGGCTCTAGCAGAATATTAGCAAAATAAAATATAAGCCAATAAATACAGCAGTTGCTCGTTGAAATATAATTTCCAGTCAGGGAAATATATGACAGTGCAAACAAAACAAAACCTAGGCAGTTTCTATCCCCTTTTAAATATTTAGTCTTTGAATCTTCTGGAAAGTTACACTAGAGCTTTTGGATTTAGGTTTTTTGGTACATTTTTTTTCCCCCTAGAATATTGCCAGCTCCTTTCCCCTGCCCCCCACACCACTCCATGCTCAAAGCTCTTATTTCTCCCTGACAGACTACTAGCTGAAATCAAACAATCAGTGTTGATTAAGTTTATAAAAATGGAGTTCCTCATCTTCTAATCAATATTTTTGTTGAATTGCAACACTATAAATTTTCTTGGCCATTTACTTTAGCCCCCTTCCCATAAGAAGTAACCCTTCCCAACTAGTAGTTAGGGATGTAACCTATTCATACATTAAAATGATCTATTACCCAAGTCCCCAGGGTGCTGTTTTCTGTAATAGATGTTTAAGTACCATACCTTATATGCACACACACTCATGAGTATGGATAGATAAATCACTGCTATCTTTTTGAGGTTCATCCCATGGAAACTGCATGCACCCTTTAATCCCTCCCCAAATAGTCACCTTTAATTAACCCGAGCCACAAATAAACAAATCTGTATTTAAATTGCTTCTGAAATAAAGATGCATCTAAAATCACCTCAGCATCTGAGAGCCTGGAAGTAAAAAAATGCAGAAGCAAAGGAATGGGAAAATTGTCATGCACTGAACATCCTTTCTCTGACTGATATTCATTTTTGTCTCTACTCTTTTCTAGTATTTCTTTCTGTTTACAATACAGAATTGAATTTTATAAAACTTCACCTTCCCATGATTTTATTCAGCTGTGATACGAATGGGGACACTGCAGAAGTCACAATGTGCCTATTTTCCCAGAAAGATGCATCACATGAAGTACAAAAATTTTAGTTACTCTCCCTACTTCTCCCTTCACCCTGTAAATGAGCTCCAGTCCATATTCCATATGACCAGCCTTCCTTACAAATGCAGGATTTCAGTTGTGCTCACAGGAGCATGTCTGTGCACTGTGAAGTGCAAGACAGCTAATGACATATCTAGTCTTAAATACTGTGACAAGTACATCAGCAGGCCACCAGTTTCAGCACATGCTTAACTGGACAAAGATTGATTCACCATGTGTCTTTTGTCCTGTGCCCAACCTATACATCAAAGGTGCTTATATTGCTGTCTTCAGTGCCACGTCTGCCCAGTGCCATGACTTCTTTGTAAGTACATCAGCCAGGAAAAGTTAGAGTAACCCTTCTTCTGAATGTGCTTTAAGATCTGTATATTAAAAATCAAATCTAAAAAAAACAATTTTTTTTTTTTTTTGCACAGCTACAACACTTACAAAAATAATTGCTCAGTGAGGAAAGACTGGCTTTTGTGTTGACTCCATTTGATTCAGACACCTGGACACCATGTACTAAGGAATCCCCAGATGGAGAGCCAAGAGTCAGAGGGATCAGCTACTGCAGAAAACACCACCAGTGACAAAACACTTTTTTTTGACGTACAAGTGCTACTTTCCTAGGCTATCATTAGATAGAAGACTCTGTTCTTACATTTATCAGAAGCCTCATAGGTTTCCTCTATCACAGAAGTCACCTCACATCCCATCAGAGTAAAGGGAGAAATGAGAGGGAAGGAGTCCATGTGTGTGCAACAATTGAAATCAGGACTAAAAGGCTAAGGTTTGAGCACCCTGGAACTCATTATATCTTTAAGAACTCAGATATACTCTCTCCATCCTCAGAGAATCCTCCTTCCTCTCCTTCCCAATATTTTGGAAGGATTTTGATGTCTTTTGATCAGTTTTGGTGTGTATGCAATATATCAGCAACAGTTCAGTTTAAAAATATTGGACAGTATAAGGAATATGTCGGGAATATGCAAAATAGGTGTTTAAACAGCTTAGACAAAATCATGAATCAACTTTTACAGGAAAAGTGTTTCATTTAGCACTCTTGATTATTCTGGTTTTAGAGTACTGAGTGTTAAGATTAACTCACACACAAGTAACTATAATTTTCTAAATTACAGAGTACGATCACATGAGAAAGTGCTATATTTCATGTCTGTGGGTGAAGAAAGTACTCTAAAATACATACAACCCTAAAATTCTTATCACAGGACTCAATTCTTAACAAACACCTGAAACAACTGTAATAGCAGGGTAATTGTAGGTACTGGAGAAGTTAATATTGAAGGAATATTCTATACCCCATAGGAAAGCATTCTTAGGAAATTTATAAATCCCTTAAAACATTCCAAAAAAGGAGGTGGTAGGAGGCTCAGGAATAGGTGCCTTGAAATGTATTTCCATACATCTTTCTTCTTGAGACCTGCCTTATTTAGGCTGTGGGTGTTAGATTGTACATTATCCCAAGAAAGAAGAGAATGAAGAAACTTTGTGAAGAAGGAATTGAATGTGCCTTGAAACATTTTGAGATTCTGCATATTTCAGTTCTAGAAGTACTTTCTCCTGTGCACTCCACACACGTATACTGACCACACATTTGACTGGCATAGAAGTAAGCATAATAACATTGTGATACAGTTACTTGCATTTCAGTTCCCATTAGGGTCATGGTCACTTTGGTTTTATGTTTTTAAGCTCCCTTATGATAGAGTATTACTGAAAACTGCATCTGCCTTCAGAATACACATTTAAGGACATATGAAACTCAAAACTGACAAAAAATAGCCTGCCAAGATAAAAAAAGCAGAAACTGTATATTTAAGAAATGGCATGCACAAGTGCCAGCAGGAGACCAGAGCCAAGGAAGGTTAGGTTGTTCTGAGCTTATACATTTGCTGCTAAGAGGAATGTTTAGCTGACTAGCTACAATACATAAGTAAAACAGTTAAGGATTAGAATTGTATTTCATTGATGTGACTCTAAGACCAAGTTTTGTATTTAAATTACAACAGAATTGTTTGGAAAGATGTAGCACTGAGTGTGCCCTTGCTGACCTCCCTGTTCAGACTGTCATACAACGGCAACAGGATTAGCCTTCTCCCAGTAATCTCTTCATTGGCCACCAAAGAAAGGCTTTTGATTTATATATACAAACATCCCCATGCATAAACAAGTGTGCAAACACCCACTGACATACACACGTGTTTGTGAAAAACATAATGAAGGTAAGAGTTCCCCTGTTGCTGTAAACCAGCACAGACACACGGATATTGAATACTTCCAAGGCATGAATGCTTGAACTAGAACCACATTACCATCCCTGAAAGTGAATCTTATGGAAACTGCTATTGCATGATTAACTAGTGTCTAAGTCCCTGCAGGGAAGCAAAACAATTATTCTCAACCATAGCACAGTTACTGTATTTGTGTTAATGGGAGGGAAGGAGAGGAGCCTTCTAATGGGCAGCCACAATAAAAAAATACCCCAACAAATTAAGTAAGAGCCTTTTTGTTGCTCTCTCAAAAGCTGTAAAATTCCTGCTTGGACACTGCAAGACACAAAAACAAGACAAACTCTACTTTTGCTTTTAGCACTGCACTCACAAAGCAGCAATAGCAGATTGGGGGAAGTCAGAACACTGAGGCACACACAGCTGAGTAGCTGAAGGAGCAGAGCAGACACTTGCAGGGTAAAAAAAAGCCATCAAGGAATGGTATTTGTACTATTTGTATCCATGACCATGAATGATTAGTTTACAAGCCAAAAAGGAGCCAGTGAAAACCATGGCCCAGAGCACTGGTCCTCAGTCTCCCTGGGTTGTGACCGGAAAATTCAATGGCAGTTTCAGAGCTATTTAAAGCATATAGTCCATACAAATAAAAGACAAATAGCATTTCAGCATAGCAGGTGGTCCACTATCAACTCTGATGTGTAGCTGTTTCAACACAGCTGCTTATTGCTCATTTGTAAAGAAATACCTCATTAATAATGAGAGGATGAAAATAATGGATAAAGATATGCATATAAATGTAGTCTACGTGAAGCTGGGTTGCTACAAGTTAAAACTGCATTTGATGTAATTTAATTAGGAATATTGATTAAAATGTAGCCAGCTCACTGGAAGGATGATGATAATAGGCTAATAATAGCAATTGATTTGGTTTGATAAATGAACCAAAAAGCGAGCTGAGGGTACTTAGATTTTGACCTATTTAACGCCCACATTCCCTTCCCTTCTTTGCTTTATTGAATTTCTGAGATTTGTTCAAAATATTATTAGAATGATACATCTGAAAAACTCATAATTCACAGAAAGATTTGACAACTGCTGCTTCTGATGGCCCATTTTGAAATACGGAGTTGTTGGCCCCCCCCCCCTCACTCCACTCCAGCATTACTGAATTACATGTAGTGTGTGAGCAGCAGCAATAGTAATTAAAAATAATGAGGCCTGCTAGGTCTCCTAATTCTATTATCTTTATAGCATCAGGCTTCAAGCAACTCACCAGCAAAACAGTCCAGATGAGAAATCTCTTCTGAAGGTTCAGCAGTTGTTTACAATGCAACAGGATAACCTTTTCAGTCTGGAAATAAATAAAGAAAATCAGTAATCTAAAGCAGGCATTAGTGGACATGATTCAAGAAAAAGTAGTGGTTAACTAATTGGTACCTGGCATAAAAGTATGCTTTTTTTTCTTCACACAGGAAAACCTGAGGTAAGTGAATAAAGTGCTGTAACATTACTTTTATTTTCTTATTTCTTTGCAAAAACTCTTATATCTTCATGGAATAAAATGAAGAGGAGAATGTTGCATATGCTGACTTTCTGTGCCCTATTAATTCTGTGTAAAACCCAGAAAAGCTACCTTCAGCTTCAGTGGAACTGACAACATTATTCTAACTCACAGGGTGCTAAAAAGTGTAACTTAAACATAGATCTAAAATAGGACTGTAACACAGTAGGTCCTTTGTCTCTCCAAAACTGTTAAACACAGAATTCTATTTTATTGCTGTTACACTATGATACAGTCTCTGAGCAGTGGGAGATGTTTTTTGCAGCTCAATAACACTTAATTCCTTACATGACAAATGAGGCAGCAGGATTTTGGTTCCTAGGTTTAACATTTGCAAAACAAGTTCCAGAAGATGATTAAATGTTGTGCAATCGTCCTGTTTCTGCAGGCAATCAGTATCCTCCTGGAAAACTGGGAACAGGTACCACCCTCCAACCCCAGAGCCTCATTCAGCAGCTCGTTTGTGTTCACTCCATCAGCAGCTCTCAAGTCACATCTTTCTCCACTGAGGCTGGGGCACATTTACAGTATTAGAGGTGAAATACTTCTGTGTGCACACGGGCCTGGGCTGAAGAGCCTAAAGTATCAATATTTTTGTACCCTCTATCACTTGACCTCACTATAAGCATCTTCAAATCTCTTTTGAATCACAAATGTGACCGATGTCACTAAGACACTAAGAAAGGAGCTATTTAAGTTAAGATCAGTGAGTCACAGTTTAAGCCCATGGAAACAACTCATTATTTCCCTAAATGTTTCCCAAAAACTTGATTCTGTTGCAGCAAAGTTTAGAAGGTAATCCAAACTGGCAGGCACTGTTGTAGCAAATATTACTTGCAGACCTAGAGTGAATAATAAAATTCAAATTAAAAACATTAAAGAAATGGAACCCATATTTTGCATAAAAATCTAAGAAGTCTAAAATTTTTTAAAATTGTTTCAAATGGAATTGAGAACAGAAATACAAAAAGATGATTTCTCTCATGTATATAACCCTGTTTTGGAACATAATGTAAAATAATGCCATTGATACTAGATACCATTTATTTTTGCAATTCAAATGGCAAAATGAAAACCCCAAAATGTACTGCATAACAGATGGGGGTTTTTTCCTAATTTTATGACACTACTGTCGTTTATTTGGAATATTTCATCCAGCTTCAGGTCTTTCCACAAATTACTCTAAAAATATTTTAGGATCTGGGCTTTTTTAAAGATGTATTTCTTAACAATAAGGAGTTTTTATTGTATTTTTTTCTTCTCAGGTTTTTTAAGATAATAACAGAGCATTCCTAACAATTCTGGAAATCATGCTCTTACTTCAACAGCCAAAAATACAGGGAACCTCTTTTTCAGGGGCATATTTGTACTCCTAGATCAAGAAGATATGCAGCTAAATTGAGTATGAGGTAGCTTAATTAAGGGATTAGTAAAAATTAAATCACAGCAACTCTATCCATTTCAATACAATAAAAAAGTAAAAGAAACCAACAGTAGGATCAAAATGTAAAGCTTTGCACGAGAAACAAAAGAAAAAGAAAGAAAACCACACACTTTACTCTTCAACATACAGCTTTTCCTATATTTCTTTGGTTTTGTATTTCCCACAGCAACAGAGGTATCCAAATAATAATAATGCAAATAATATTCATTTCAATAAACAATGGCCTTTGCAATTCTTGCTTTCTCCATGATTTGCTATTATTCTTGAAATGTGTATACCTTATAATGCCAGTATTTCTATAAAGTCAGCAAATTCTATACCCCATCTTTTTGGCACATGCAGTATATGCACAGCCTCTTCAGAAAAGATGTCTATTTGCCTCAGTTGTGTTGCTTTCCACCTATGGACTCCTCATGAAAAGGTAACAAGAGCAAAGGTCAGAAAGCAATCAAAGAAATTGTGAGGCCTCTCTTACATATTTTTATTAAATAGATAGCAAAATTGTGAAATTCAGCACAAATGGAGGCAAGGAGTACTGCCTATCTGAGATTGGTAATTAATCCTCTGGGATCTGTGTATCCCTTGCTAGAAACGGCTGGAGCTGAAGGGGACCTGCAGGAGATACTCTCAAATAATTTTGGCATCCAGCAAACACAGTATCATGAGACTTCAGCTATCCAGACTTTTGACCCCTTTCTTTAAGAAGTGCAAAACTTCTTAAAGTTTTGGGGGCCTTGGCAGAAATCCACCACCCCTTCTATCTTATATCCTCAGTTATCAAATGTGGATGTTATTTTAGGAGATATTCACACAAAAACGTTCACATGGCTCTCTACACATCTTTATATAAATGTGGACTATGTTTCCATCTGTTGGAGAAAAACCCAGGCTGGCCTTGGTTGTCATGTGCAAAAGAGCAAAGACAACTCAGAACTATGTGTTTCAAATATCTTAGCGGAATTGAGCCAAGTTCAAACACAGAATTAATAACTAAAGAATAAAGATCAAAGCAAGCAGAATCCTCAATGATTTTAGTGGCATTTTTGAAGAGAGTCTAAGTTAAGGCTTGCTATGCCTTTGGCTTAGCAGAGGTTTTTGTTTACCATCTCATTTTTTATCCTCAGTACCCTCTTCCAGCTGTCTCATATATCACGCTCATAATTGCTGTGGACTGGAGAACACCGTTCTGTGGCCTGAGTGGAAATGGAAAGCTTAGGAGGAAAGTCACAGATAATTACACTGGTTAGCATTAGTCAGAGTCCAGGGTAGTGCTGGCAGAGAAATGCAAGGAAATATGAAATTGTTTTTCAGCTGAATGCTGGAGAGTTCTGTATGGAATCACAGGGAAGGCACTCAGGGAAAAATGCATTAAAAATCTATCAGTATGTTCCAAAGACAAACAGCCCATCCCTGCTTCCTTTTTGGGACTCACAACTGAGTACTGGAACTCATAAAGGAAACATTCAGTAACTTCAGATATAACCACTGAATAAACACATAAACAACCTCAGTGGAATTAAAAAAAAAAATCTGGGTGTGGGGGAAGAAGCAACAGACTCATCTGAATATGCTGATTTTAAGCATCAGAGGAAATCAAATCTCACTAGTGCAAAAAAAGAGCATGAAGGAAACATATGACCCCAGAGAAACAGATCATATATCCACTCTCATTGAGAACTTCCACAGCAATCACCTGCATCATTGTTATTTTTAATTAAATGCACATTAACGCAAAGATAAAGGCTTAAAAGGCTTTTGTGAGATAGAAGCAAAATGACAGAGTGCTCAACATGGTTAGTATTTAAGGAAAATTAATCATTAGGAAGTCGATTATAAAGTTATCTTAATCAAACACTATTATAAGCTGCCATGCAGAATGTGCCCTTACCATCTGTTCCCAGTTCTTTGCTCCTGCCTTGGGCTGACACTAATGACCCATCACCATAACATGGCTGGACCAGGAGTGTGATTCAAGCACAAATTGGCCAAGGAAGAAAGATCTGTTCTCAGGCTGGAGAAGGTCCCTTGTTCTACGTTCAGGCCATGATCACCCAGACATGTGCCCAGAACACAGGAGGAACAGGGTGAGCAGCTGGCAGGGATGGAGCCTGGGGATGGAGTGCAGGACTGTCTCTTGCAGCAATACTGCAGAGCTACACCGAGTGCAGCTGGCTGTGCAACCTCAGCCTGGGTACCTGCTCTTCCCCAAGGTACAGCCAGGCAAAGAGCACTGTGAAACAGGTCCTGACAAACAGAACATGCCCCAGTATACATACATCACCTGTACATCCTAGTGCACTTCTCAAACCCACAGGGACAGCTACTTCTGTCTCTATTAGCACCAAAGGCAAAACCAGTCTTTTCAAATTTGTGATAGAATTACAGACAGAGGAAATGGCCAGGCATTTCTCAATTATGCCTTGATAGAAGTTCATTCCCTCTACACAGTATCTACTTACTTTCCAGATGGAAATAGATTAAATTAATTGGGTTAAGCATGCTTTGCTAATGGTGCTAAAGAAAGGATATCCACAGACCTACAGTGAACAGGTACAGCAGCAATGCAAGTGAACCACCTTGGCAAAGAACTACACAAAGACCCATTTTTATAGACACTGCCTACTTACAGCTCTTTCATGTAAAGAACAGAAAGGGAATATTTTTCTAAATGGCAACAGCTTCTTATAATCTCCTGTCTTACACTATAGCCAAACTTTTTCCACTATTATCAACCTCACTAAGTCAAAATTTGTCTCTTTGATATGGAGAATCTCAGTTTTGCAAACAGACTGCTATTATAATTGTTTTCTGGCTCTTATTAGTGGAAATTTTAATTTGCTGAGATTACATATGCCAGAAATGGTCATTCTTATAAAAGTAATTGTATGCATATTGCCCAAATCCTATACTCATAGACAGCTCAGAAATGTATGCAGTTATGGGAGTCGTACTGAAGACAAAGATAGAAAGAAAGGCCAGATTCCAGTTTCATCTCCAGCATTGCCAAAAAAATATTTAACAAGGATCCTTTCAAGTGGATCACCAGGAGGTATTCAAAAAGTGGAAAATAAATCAAAATATCATTTACAAGTGTTTCCTATTGGCGCTAAGACTAGGAGCAGGATTTCTCTGAACATGTGCCTATAATGTTTTCTTTTGATGCTGAGGAGATTCGAATTGGCTTCTTCATATGTGATGGGTGTATCTCTATGCCTCAGAATTTGAGATCTGTTTAACAGAATTAAAACTTATTTGTTTAATCTAAATTACTATCTTGTTGAGAAAAGCAGATGCTGGAGCTGGCCTTTCCAAAATCAAAGCAAAGTTTGCCTTGAAATACGATAATGACTATTTAGTCTTGTCTTTAGTATCACAAACCTATTTTCTGTACTACTTGATAAAAATTACCTGCTGTATCTCAAACTAAACGCCTTAATCTGTCTTCAGCATAAATATGGAAATCATAAAAACCTCTACTCATGTGCTTTGCCTTAGCACACCTTTCAAATCTCACAGAATCTTACAAGATTCCATATCTGAACAAGTAGAACAAACTCTGCCATTAATGTATAATGAGCTGCTGGAGGATGGGAGGTCAAAGTGCTGCTGAAGGTCACCTGCACAAATGACAACAACATTCCACTGATCCCCCCAGTGAGTCTGCACTGCTGAGGGCACCCTTCTGGCCCTGGCTTGGTGTGACTGGTCCTGGCCATGCCAGTCATTTCCTTCTCCCTCCCTCCTGCTTTTCCCATTTGCTGCCACTGGCACACACACATAACCATGCCAAGGACCTGATTCAGCTGAAGATATTGCTGGGGAGGAAGAGAAGCAATGGCAGTGCGGGTCAACAGGAGCTGCCTGCAATTAGATTGGCTTAAACTAATCTTGAAACAACGCCCTCAGAACCCAAAGAGGCTATTCCTCACTGTATCTATCAAGATGTGCAGAGAGTCAGCTACCCCATTTAATTGCACAGGCGTAGCTAAAAGCTATGAATGAGAGAGGAAGGAGATTGCCTTGTCTGAAACTTTATAATGCAACCTGGTGCACTGTAGACATAATAAAATTATTTGCTAAGCCAGTCCACACATTAGAAGACCAGCTGCCTAGTGTCTAACTATGAAATTACTGTGCAAATGAAAAGCAGGAATAAAGAGTAGCCAAATGGAAAAATACTTCCTGACCCAGCCAAAGAAAATAATTTACAACAGTTTCTCAGCACAGAGAAAGTAAAAAGGGTATATGCAGAGCACTGGGATGTAGAAACTGAAATTCAGGCTAGTCAGCAAATAATCAGGTATTTGAATGGATGTTTCAAAGACTCACCTAAAGTTATCTGGGGGAAATAGAGATACTCTTGTTACATAGTTTAATGACAGAGGATACTCAGTTTGTAGTCTGACATGGAAGAATAAGCAACTGACATGGTATCAATATTTATGTGGAAGTGAAATCATCTGTCCCTCATATCACTTTTCATACAGCGATCCCCATGTTCTTTACATATCACGTATAACTGTTGCAAACCAAGATTATTTCTCCAAAGTCAGTAAAAGGAATATTCCATAATGTTAGTCCACTCATAAATGGGACTTAAAGCATTTTATAGGCATGGAAATAGCCACAGATTTGGCCCACCACATATCAAAGGCAGACCCTGAGGTATCATTCCTTCTCCAGTGAAATGAATCACAGAAAATTGTGTTTGCCTTCCCTCATGTTTTTCACCAAAGCAGTTATATTTGCAGCAAGCTTAAATTACCTTAACTTCAGTTAACTTAATGGATCTATATCAATTTATTCCCACAAATAATGTCTTGAGTATTCTGGTGTACCATTTAGCTGTAACTAAAGGAATTCAATTCTAATTATTACCCTCTTGTTTTTTTCTCCCCCAAAAAACTCCGCTTTTATACTTTTGCCCAAAACAGCTGTGGGTCTATGGTAAGTAAAAAGAAGTGCCTGACTTCTTAATCTTGTCATCACACAGCTAATTAAAAACATATCTCCTTTTCGGAGGCCCAGGCCTTGAAAAACACAAGTTTTGGCAGCCTTGTCCTGATTGCTAGTATATATTTTTTTCATGTTATGCAGTTTTGGACTGAAAGTGTTCTGCACACAAGAGCACCAAGAGACATTTTCTGCAGATACACAGAGAGATCTGAGAGTGTAATTTGCACTGTACTGCTTGCACTGTGCTCCTAACAAGAAAAATGCTGTTAATATAAAAATTTTATACCTAGCTACTGTCATGTTTTACATGTTTTTTTTTCAAAAATTCTAAAAATGTAATAGAAGCCTTCTTCTTTCAGATGTACCCTACATATATATAGATTGATGTAAACAGATTAGGGACCACAGATGTTTGGTGACCCAGTGGCTCTCTTGGATACTGCAACTGAAATAAGTATTACTGAGCATCATCCCAGAGTCAGCAAGGGAAATCAAGAAAAATTTCAATATTGTAAGACTATAGCAGAGCTCAGAATGGAAGACAATTCCCCAAATATCTATTCTACATCTCAAACTCTGGAGAGAGCTGTGCATTTTTAAGCAGAGTCGTGGGGTTTCAAAGGAACTGCTACACTGGAATTGGTGATCACTTCCAGATAAGGATCCAGCTCTCTTTAATTTTCAGTTACTCAATTTGTCAGGCTTTTTCATTGCTTAAGTTTCACCAGACGTGTAAACGTCAAGCCTTGGCTTTTAATGTGAGCACTGAAAACTTTATACCTTAGGAGCAAGGTGATTTCAGTCACTTGGTAGGTAATCTTTCCTCTGGTACAATTCATGAACAATTTCATTCACAGGAATAAAAATAGAAGCCTTTACTACATTTTAAATGTGATAAAGAAAAATACAAGCACACTGAAGTATTAAACTCATTCTTACTTGTGCTTTTTTTGTCAGAATAAGAGCATTAAGCCCTCTTATCTACACAAATTATAGGATTGTAGAATTTGCCTGTGACAGTTACACACCACCTATCATTTTGCAACATAAACCAATTCAGCAGGTTATTTGGATTTTCTGTGTAACAAAAAATTATGTCAGAGCACTCTGGGTAATGGAATAGCTGGTATTATCAAAGACTGTGACAGTACATATGAAGGCACACATTCCCAGGACTAGACAGAGCAGAATCCTGAGAAGCAATAAAAAAAGCTATTTAGAAGGCAATGATAAAAATTGCTTTATATTTGCTAATACAAGCAGGTGATATACATTTCCCATGGTATACAGTGTTTCTTTTCCCTTTTCTAAGTATAAGCCAGGGAAAACATAAACATGAAAAAGCTATATCAAAAAAAAAAGTGCAGCTGTGCACAAGAAAAATTATATTCTTACTCAAGTATATGTACATATAGAGAGAGGGACAGTCACCTTTTGACTGCTTGGTATGCCATCCTGAGCATTTGGTAACCACATCTACTGTGAAGCAGGAAACAGAGAGAAAATCTTTTCCTGCAAAGTGAAATGGAATGAAAATGAGTTCTCTAAGCTCAGTTACAGGTTGCATAATCCAAAACTGATTCAATTTACTTCTACATTTAACAAATTAATCAACACCCTGTCACCAAGTGATTTTTTGAGAAGATTTCTGAGATTTAATGAGCTCAACTTGAAACTGTCATTGGACAATATGGACATGGGAATTAGTCAAGACTTCTGCACAGCAAAAAATTACAGAAAATGGTGTTTAGCAAAAAAAGAACTCAAATTTATCTTAGAATATGATGCTCTCTGAATAGAAAGCATTAAAATTTGCTAGTCCTACTGAAAATAGCCAATTACAGATACTAATGTAAATAAATTACATGAGTTTTAAAATAAACTAAAATCTATATGAATTTATTCCTTAATTTCTACTCATATTCTCGAAAATTCTAGAGAACACAAACAAACTTTCGGACAAAAAAGGATGTTTAATCCAATAAGATCAGAGGAGAGGTAGAGGGAATTTCACAAACAAATTTATAGCCATCTCCTTAGGAACATATTTTTATCCACCAGAAATGTTCTACTTCACTTGTTAATGAACTCAAAATTTAAATTTTTCTGAAATGCTTCCAAGTAAATCGAATTTTTTGCAATGTTGATTCAAAAGAATAAAGGACTCTTGTTATTTTTATTCGGAGAAAGGACAGAATATCACATTTGAGAAGATTCTATTCTTAACAAATGAAACAGCTGAAAAAATGGAATGATAGGACATTCCATCAGGAAATTTTTACTGCGATAGAAGTGATTATGGACCTTCAACAGGAAGAGAATTAAAATTATAAATTGTAGAGAAATTTAAGGAAAAGAGCCTACAAAATTGAAACATACTGAAATGAGGATGACTGATGCAGAATATAATATCCAATTTCCAAGTTAAAAAATAAGAAATATGACCATTTTAAGAGGTGCCTGTTTGAGTTTCACACAGAATTTGGGGATCCAATCACAAAGCCAGCCCTGCTATAAACTGAGCAAAGTCTAAGCAGAGGAAGTGTCACTTAGCCAGAGTGTTTAGTGTAAGCAGAAGAGCATTGAAACTAAGAAGAGAAGAACTAATATAGAGCTTTAGGGCATTTCAGTATTCTCATACTTTATAGAAGTGATTACAGTAATCTTTGGTTGTTTTGTTAACATTACTCAATGAAATTTTGTGGTACTCTGCAAATTTTTACTCATCTGAGCTGCCAACTGCCTGTATGGTAGTCATTCTGTTTGGATAGTCTCAGATGTGGTGAGAATGTCAGGATGCTAAAGTTTCTGTTGAAAGGCTTTTTATACACATACATGGGAGCTCGAGTGTTTGTGACTTCAGCAAGAGCATAATTCTGTGCCACACTGACATAGATAAAATGCATGACTTGAAAAGCTCAGGTTTTTTCTTCCTTATCTGTTAGCAATGCAAAACATTATTAACATGAAAAAACTTACATTAAAGCCAACCAGGCAGAACTACAGCACCGCTCACCCCTGTCCAGCATGCAGTGTCCTGGCTCTCATCACTCCACCTCCGTGGGAGCACATGCACCACTTTGTCACTCTGTCCTGGGCTCCTCTGAAGGCCAAACTGCAAATCTCCAGGCAGCAGGAGCCTTCTGGCACTCTGTGGAACTGTAGCAGGAATCAATACAGCTGTTAGGCACTGCTTAATAGGCTTTTTAGTACAAGTGTGCTGACTGACAGTTTTCAGCCTGCTTTAACCTCCTCTCTCCTGCCTTCCTCATCTCCCTGAAAAAGGAACCAGTAGAAAAAGAGGAAAAGAGTAAGGTTCAGCACATGGTAGCTGATATTCCACCAATGACACTAAACTGGGACCTCAAAGTGGTGCCTCTGTTTTTTACCTGCAAAGTCCCTGCAAAACTGCCAAGGCGTGAAACTCATGCCAACCTGAAAAGCAACATTTTCCCCTTTCTTTTCTAATTCTAAACAACTACTAAACAAAGCTGTACATAGAATTATTAGATCAAAAGTGTGCAAATTGCATTTGTGTATTAGGGAATTTGCACTGTCACAGTCAGAATATGGGCATGAAAACACAAGATTTGGGCAAACACCTGAAAGTCTCCTCATTAATAACCAAAAGCTTTTTATCCATCTAGGTAATATCCCCACACATACATCTACAAGAGTAGCTTTTATTTAGAAAGGTTCTTTTTTAACACAAATTATCACTTTCTTGAATGTATTCTAAGATTTGCAATATCTTTGATAAACTGATTGCAGATTAATTCTCCTGATCGCTTTAAAGCATACATTCCCAAATAGTGCCAACAAACATTCCAATAATTTGATTCAGGAGGGCAATATATACCAATACTGATGTATATACCAATACTGATCCTCCCAAGAAAATGAAAACAAGTTTGTTTCAAACAGTAGAAAACTTCCTCCTGCAGGTTCTTTTCTGCAGATATTAGGTAACAGATTTTCCATTTACAGCTCATGATAATTTTGTCTAGTTAACATTGTAAAGGGAAAATCACCACAAAATTGAATCCGCAGTAATGAGCAGCAAGAGGAGACTTTAATCCTCTCTAGTTTTGTTTTTCCATTGCCCTACAGTTTCTATGCACCCTCCATGTAACACTGAAGGAAAACATTCAGTTTCTAGTGGGAGCATTAACTGTTTTCTACCTTCAAGGTGAATGTGTTGGTTGAGAAAGCAGTTGGGAGGAGATGAAGACTTGCCATAAACTGCAGAACTGGTGAAGGGCTTGTGGCCAGAAGCTGATACAAACTCAGCAAGTTGGGCAGGAGCAGGCTCAGCTCACAAATCTGGGAAGTAACTTAAATGGCAGGGACATGGCTCAGGCTTCTGGGTCTTGAGAAGACTTGTGCTTTTCCAGAGAGGTTGTTTCACAGGGCCCCAAACACAGGGTAAGTTTCCAACTGGATCTTTTCAAATACTGTGTACTTGCAATGTAAATGACTGATATTTCTCCCTTGCATCAGTAAAAAGAGAACATGCATTGTTTTCACAAAAGTAGTGATCAGACACAAAAAGATCACAGTGAGAACAAAAATGTGAACATACATATACTATGTACAGACTTGAAATTGGTGATGACTTGGATGACTAAAGTTTTAACAGAGGACTTAATACCTTCCTAAAACTCTAAGAAGAGACCTTGTAAACACATCTGGTACAGATGGAATGGAAAACAGAGCAGTCAACGACTGGCAAGCAAGTCAAAGACCGTTCAGAAATAAAATAACTATCCAGTGAAATTACTTTAAGAGAGAGCTTAATAGATTTATTATTTAGTCACTCAACATGAGGCTGAGCACTGTCCAAGGGAAACAAGGCTGAGGCATAAACTCCTGGTTCAATTTAAGTGGAAATAGTAACCACCTCTCTGGCTAATGCTTTGCACATATGTTGATGTCAATAACAAATTTCAAAACAAATCCTCTACTGGGTTACAAAAATGCAGTGAAAACAGTACACAATCAGCTGTTCTTCCTACTGGAGCAGCAAAATCAGTAACAGTGACTGAACTAATTTAAAATCTCAACTATTGTGCTTATATATATAACCAAATACATTTGGAGTTTTTTTTAATCATCTGTGACTAAACAAGGCAACATTAAAAGATATTGGAATGGGGAATCCCTTCTCAAAGATGGAGCCACAAAATAATTTGAAATCACATTAATATTCACTTATAAAATGTAAATAAATTAATTTAAAATGAAATGTTACACAGTTAAAACTTTAAACCAATTGGCCGAATCATTAGCAAGGAGTAAGTTATGTCCCAACAAGTGTTGGAGAAACAGTTCAGAATGCTAATGATACACGAATAACTTAAATATTTACCATGAAAAGAAAAACAATCAAAGAGGAAATTACTTGAGTAAACAAACAAGACTAGGAACAAAATGCTGAAATAAACATTTCTTTAAAAAGTGAATAAGCAACACTCCAGGCTTTTATACTCTGTAGGAAGGAAAACAATTTTCCTATTCACAGGTTTTAGGAGAAGTTATTTGACTTTCTCAAATGAAAGAGATAAGCAAAACAAGAGACTTAACTTTTGAGCTAATTCATCTCCTTGGTAGCGCTGACACTGAAAGTTATGAATTTTCTCATTGAAAACAAAGTAAAAAACACCCTTCTACTGGTATTCAAAGTACTAACTATTTGGCACGTGGACAAACACCTCTGCATAACTTACAGCTGCATTACCCCAAAAAGGGTTAATGCTTAATAAAAGCAGTAAAAGAAACAGAATTCTCAATAAATTATTTTAAAACTCTGAAAAAAAACTCTGTCATATCTCTGTCCTAATGATACCATAGTGTGCAGCTTAGGGATACTCATCAGACTCCCTGTTTTTCCAATGGAGCAGATACACATGAGTCAATCATGTCCAGTCCAAAATAGGAGCATTCTTCCTTGTGTCCTCTACTAAAACTAGTACTGTACTACTAATGGCTATGAACAATGCTTACAAGCACCTGCAGCAGGGTGTAAAGTCACTTTAAATGTGTGTGTCTGGTCCCTTATCAGTAAATCCCAGAGGACAAATGGTACTTAATGTCTCATCTCCCAGCCACAGCTCACCCTGAGCAGTGTCAGAGCCACTGCTAAACTGGTTATCATTAAACCATCGTGCTCCAGTCTCAGCTTACCAAACAGAAATGTTCCTCTGTACAGGGAGGAGGAAAACAGAAAAACACTGCAGCACTGGCAGGTGCTTTAACATTTATGAATGAGAGAAAACTCTCATTTAATATAAGTTCTAAAGAATTAATCCACTTGTCTGGAGATATAACACCAAAAAAGAAAAAGAGTTTTTAGGGAGTAGACAGACTGCCACTAGAGAAAGCTTGGATAACCTCACTTTAAAGCTGATTTGTCCAAATAATCTTACACTAAGGTTCCCCTTGCTGGTTAGTATAAATGTCTAAAGCACTGGGAAGAGGCATAAATAAGGAAGTGATATTTAACCAGTAAGACATGACACACAAATAATTTCTGGACCACTAATGAACGTCTCAGGTGTATTGTAAAGCATGGGGCCAAAGGTCTAGATTGTCTTATCTTTCTCATAAAAAAGGAATCATGAAAAATGTGGGAGGAGAACATGAGGGAAGTCATATTCCTTTGTTTCCAGATGGATGCCATGGTTAAAATACATCTCACAGCCAAGATGAGAGCTGTATTTTTGGTGAAAGACTAATTAATTTCTACAGTAGGAAAGGTGACTGTATTTTAGGTTAGGTTTAAATGTAAAGGTTTGCCTTTCACCAGTCACTGAATTAATTTATAATCAATACACTCTGGCACAGGAATTTGAAAGCTTTGCCCTCTCAATTTACCAACAAATCAGGGAGCAACCTAAACTGTTTGGAAAGACCTCTGTGGGAATTAGGAGTTGACAGTCTTTCAAAAGCTGTGCTGAATTTCTTGGGATAACAAGGAGCAGAAAGATGCCAGTCCCCAATAGCAGAACTTTCTAGAAGCATTGTAGCATTTTGAATAACAATTTAGTCACTATCTCTTTTTCTCAATAGTCATCTGTCACTGGGCTTTGTGAGCTGCTTTTTTTTTCCTTGTATTTCCCAAGAGTGTATCCCCTCTGCACACTCACCTACTGCAGGGAGAACCTCCACATCTCCCTTGGAGTTAAAGCACAAAGCCAGGGTGTTTGCACTACAGCAGCTTGCAGCTTCAACATTACAATCAAAATCTAAAAGAGACCTTAAACTCACCTCCAGTTTCCAAAACCTCAGGCAGATTAACTCTTATTTTAGTGGTGCAAATGAACAGAAAGTGCAGGGAGAAATAAATAAATAAATAAATTTGTCCTTTTATTGGAGCAACATAATAGTTTTCCCATCTCAATGTCCATATTACAAAGAAACTATGTTTCTTTGTAAATTTTTATTTACCACACTACTATGGATAGTGATTAGATATAACACACAATCAGAATTATCAATTTGCCTTTAAAAATAATTACAGCTTATACTAAATTTTATCACTAAAAAGTAGAAACCTTTACATATAATTCAGTCCTTAGAGCATCCAAATTCCTGAGATGCTCTGTTAGTCAGAGCACTAGCATATACATTTTATTTAGAAGGTAATTTCATTTGACAGCAATAATGTTTAATTTCTGCTAAGTGACTTGTTTCTCCTAACTGTGTAGCAGTAAAAAGCTGTGAGAAAACTCTAAAAGTAAAAAAATACTCTTATATGTTTTCCTTTAGCTTCAGATACAACAAACTACCCAAAGGATTTTATCAGACACTTTAATCTCAATATTGATTAGGGGAGATGAAGGAATTTGTTGAACTTGTTGGTTTTTAATTGATTTTCTACAACATGCACATTATGACTTCCCATTTGTTGGTTGTCACAGATACTGATCAGCAAAGGAATACTTAGATGTAATGAACGAACCAACCTCCACAGGCACAGGGAAAAAGCCACAAAGTTAGCCTCAGCCCTCAGACAATTCTCAGGGTAACCTGTAAGCATTATTAAATAGCTGACTGAAAGGAGAGGTGAATAATCCTTATGCTGATCTCTTTGTAGGTAGGAAGCCTCACATACACATTCCAGAAGAGCAGAAAACAAAAAAGCCACATCTAGTGAAGAACTGTGTTCTTTCAATTCCACATTTCCCTCAATTTCCTATTGAAGCAGTAGTTTGCTACTAACCAGTAACTCAGGTTCACACAAAATGCTGCTGGAGTATCTTGGAGATTATCACACTGGTAAAGCAGCTTGGAAAAATCATCACAGATTTTTTCATCTACTAAATCAATATTTCATATTTCTAAACATTTGCTGGTCTTCAAAGCAACAAAATAGTTAAAAGTGCAGTGCTGGAACAAGACTGGACTGAAAACTTTCCCAGCACATCTCCCAGCAGTGGTCTGCAGGGATTTGTAGCACACCATGATGTCACAGCCAGCAGCTGTAAGAGGGAGCTCTGCTGAAAGGCCACTGACAGCACACGAGACACACTGGGGAAAAGGCTTCTTCTGACTTGCTTGCTAATCCTCCTCCTCACAGCTGACAGCCCTGACACTTCAGACAAGGCTGAAAATTAACTGTCCCTATAAAACCAATGAACAAGAGTCTTGTAAAGCTGAACAGGCTGTGAGCTTATGAATTCTGCTGGCTGGCAACCCATCTTTGAGGAAGGGTCTCAAGAACTTCTCTTAAAACAGCTTTTCTAAGAGCCTGTGTCCTTTTTCTGAATTTTTCAACAGAGGTTACAGGTCTTTTTGTTTCCCATTCTCATGAAACAAGTCATCTGCTAAACAGCTTAGGTCTTAAAATGACTGAAAGCAGAGTGAACACACACATTTTTTCTTCTAAAAGCCTCAACTCATTTTAGGATCATTTTATTTAGGGTTGAATTTTCCTGTTTTGATAAAGGAAAAAAAAAATTGCAACCAGTGTTCACAGAATGAAAGTAACTGCATCATTGCCAGAGCCTTTTAAATTAAAAAAAGCAGAAACAGCAGAAGTCTGGGAAGACTAGTGACCTCATGAGAAGGGTTGCTGGTGAGTATTCTGTCACAGAACAAAAGCTACACATACTTTATAAGACATGTGTTTTTAAAAATTGCCTGGAAATTGTCCTGGATGTACCAGAGGGCAGCAGAATATGGGTGCTGGCTAATGAACCATGGAATTACAAAAGGTGAAAATGAAAGAGGCAAGTCAGGTTAATATGAATTGAGCAATATCTGTACAGAGCTACCATTTTTCTGACATTTTTCTCACTGTTTTAAATGTCTGAACCTAGTCGGTTCCTATGTCTCCCCTTGAGATTCAGTTCCAGTGTCTAATAAAACTTCCTGTCAGGAAATTTCTCTTTTCTCAACAGCAATACATTATTCCGTGTTATAAGCTCTTCTTCTGCAAGAAGATAAATTATTCTTAATTTTTAATGTTTATCCTTCACAAAAAGTTATTAACCATTATGTTCCTAACTCTGTCAGTCAGCCAAGCTTTAAACATACAGATCCCATAAATCAGATATAATGCTAGATTTTTTTTCCTGCAGTCCCTGAAATTACATTTCATTATTTAATGCTGAGATTCCCATATGAGGGGGAAGGTAAGCAGGTGGCTTGTAGACTACTTTTCCCTCAAATAATATTATTTTTTCTTAAGCAAAAATTGGTGTTTGGAAAAAAAAAAAAAAAGAAAAAAATATCCACAGCTGCTCTATCAGGATTCTGGTTTCTCAATTCTGCTTTAAACCTAAGAAATATTCAGCTTCCTCCTAGTTTATAGCAGTAATTAAATTACAATGGCCCTTCCACTGGATGACATAAATAGCAATTGCCTGCTAGCATTTCAGTCTTTAGTCCTTCTGAGCCTTCTTGCTGTTGCTGGCATAACTGGAGTACCAATACCTGTAGAATGTTGCATGTGTGTACTGCAGAAACACTCAAAACAATGATTATTACTGTACTAAGTGTATGTGCAAGTCTTGGCAGCGGCTAAAAATCCAGCACACAAACACAGGCTTAGTAGAAAATCTTTCAGAACGGATCCACCACCTCAAGTGAAGTTTCATGGGACTAGATTTCTGCATTTTTGTATGTTCTTTTCCAATATTCATTCAAATCTACATTCAAATCTCATTATACCATAATATTTAAGTGCTCAGTTCCTCACATAATTTGGGCCCGGGTTGAGATAGATCAATTTGAAGCAGCAAATAAAAATGTGTTAATTTGCAAAGCAATTTTTCTTCACCAGTTTCATTAATATCTTTCAAAGAGACCAGTATATATACCTTGATTTTTTATATTTTTCTTCTCATATATCTGGTGATAGTCAAGACAAAGTATGAGGGGGGAAAAACACCAGCAAAAACTGTATGCATTTATTATTCCTCAGTAAGAGCCACACAGAAGACCAATAGACAAAAATTTGGAGTAAGTTTGACCCAGCTGGAAGGGGAAAGACTTTGCTCTAGAGGCCAGGTGCATTACACCCTGGCTGTGGGATTTTTTTAAATTTTTTTTTAAATACTGTAAACAGGATACTCAACCATCAGTATTTCTGAGTATGACTCTTTCTATGACTGTTTTCCAAATCTTTACCTTATTTCCCAGTAGACTTCCAGTATTACATGCAATTTCATATTGTATATAGGACTGTGGAAGTAACAAAAGTAAAAGCATCACTACAATTACCTAAAAAAGGGTTATGAGTAGGAGAGGCAATGAGAAATGTAATGGGTTTCTCCACCTGCCATGAAAACTAACTTGACTCTGCCTAAACACCTTCAGGGTCAAAAGGCTCTGCAGTTTCAGTCAGTTCCCACAATGAAGAAGAAAACACAAAGGACATTGCTTGCATTAAGTCAAAACAACAATGAATTTGCAGCTGAAATCTTAAGCAACGACAAAAGATGTTAGAAAATATTGTTTGGTCACCTTTACAAGAGAAATCTGTGTACAGACTTAAAATGAAGAGGAATTAACGGAACTTTATTTAAAAGTCTTTTTCTGACAACACCATTGCCTCAAATATATACTTTCTTTTTCTTCACTCTTCTATCTCAGAGATTTCACTAATTTCACTACTGTAGTAGGATGCAAACATTCTAATTTACATTTAGCTAACATTAACTTTCTTGCTAGTTGGGAGCATTTATGCAGTAGAGAGGAAAGAGCATATGCAAGCCTCTGAACAGTTTCCAGTTCTTTTACCTTCTGTACTTCATGCTCTTTCTATATGAACACATATTTAAATATCAACTTACCTTCTGCACTTCCTGCACTCTCTGCACACACTTATATATCAATTTTTTACAATTAATAAGCTCTGGTTTAAAGCCCTCATGTCATTACAAAAGCCAAATTATTCCAGCAGTAGCTAGAGCCAATTTGGATTAGGTGAATTTAGAATAAACTAATTTTAATGATAGGTGAAAATGCCTCACAGTCTGAATACATATTATCTAAAGATGTCCACATGTGTGATGGAGAAATGCACACAATAATAAAAATACATTTAAAATTTTAAGTTAAATCTTTAACTGAATGTGGGAGAAAATGTGCCATTATTATTACTTTTAATGGATAGGATTGTTTGCTTACCAGATTACATGTACATGATGAAACTGTGAAAATCAGCAGTGCAATACCAAGGTCATGTTCACTGTATTTCTTCAACAGATCTGTAGGGACCCATTTCTTGCCCTGTCTCTGGGAGAGCTCAGCCCAAGGCTGAACCCCGGGCATCCTTTTGCTGCACCCTCAGAAGCAAGGCAAGCTGGCAGCCAGGAAGGGTTCACAAACTTCCAGGACAGACAAAGACAAATTTCTCCTGCTAGGACAAGTAAGTTCATTGCTGTTGTTGGCTGTTAGTGCACCAGTGACTACAACCCCCTCTTTAAATAACACATTCACAAGAATTATCTCAGACAAATGTCTGAAGTGCAAAGCAGGGGCCAGAAAAATAACTCTAACGACACTTAACCCTAAATCCAATGGTAATTAAGACCTAAGTCTGGGGTTTTTTTCCTTCCTCTTGACATAGTCTATTGACCAGTACTCATCTTCATGGCTCACTGAAAGCACTCAGCAGGCTGCTGAGTAAAGCTGGAAGACCATTCTTTGCTTCCAGTCCTGCAGCATTGAAACTGTCATTGTACACAGTTAAGTTATTCGTTGTTATTTTTTGCTTTGGAGAACACAATACAAAGCCCCTGCTCCAAGCCCCATTGTACTCTCTGGATTTGTATTCATTTGACATTATGCCACTTTGGAATCAGGCTTTACCTTCATAAATATCAGAAAGCACTGCTGAAGAAGTAATGCATGTCAAGTGGCCTGCAATCCATGAACAAAGCAGACCTTGCTCTCCCCATCATCATTATTCACCAGACATGGCAGAATGAAAGGCTGAAAGGATCAAAGAGCAGAACACCAGCAGTATCTACTAATAATTGACAGTGTAAGCAACACCACTAATCAAGGCCAAAATACAGGACATCATAAAGGACAGACATTCAGCTTCTCTGGCTTAGCTAACACCACTTAAACTGGGACTAGCTGAGCAAAATGAAAGAAGGTACTTTAAATAGAAGGAAAGTTTTAAGCAAAAGCAAAATTGCACCTGATAAAATTAAACATAAATCTAAACATGAATTGATTACAGCTAACATCAGTCTCTACTGAAATCTTCTCATCCTTCTTACATCGCAGATAACTTACTACTCATACATAGAAATCTATAGTTTGAGCAAATTAATACTGCCTTTTGAATTTTACATTTTAGATTTTTGCATTCCTTTATGTTTCCTTTAAGTACAACAGAACAAAGCAGTAGTTCTCATCTCCCAAAAAAAGCTAGGAAGAAAATGAGAGAAATCCACTGATATTGTCCTAAATTTTCAAAGAAAATGGTTGAGAGAAAAAGCTCAGGCTGCTGTCCCAATAAATACTGACTTTCATAACCTCTTTTTCTAGAACTTGTGTGCTTGTCATTACTACCATTTCTACAGAAGCAAAATCTCACTACATCTTACCTTTTAATTACTTTATACCCTAAGACAAAAATTCATTTACTTTTATTGTATTCATATATACTTTCGCTAAATAAAGAAAACAGCTGAGTGACCAGAACCATCTGATAATAAATAGTAAAAGTTAGGCAACCATGAAAAAATTCTTGTTCTCTTTTTCCAAGAAACAAGCAGTTATTTAGATATACTAACATTCTTTGAACTTGACCCAGAAATTTTAGCTCTAGTGCAGAAATAATTTCATTTTACCAGCTCATTCAAGCACTGACTTCTCTACCTGAAATGCCAAGGTTTCCCAGTAATGGGAGCTTGGCTGGCTGGTTACACAGTTTGAACCTTGTGCTTCTTGCCTACCAGCCAATACACAGAGGCTAACAAAAACCTGTATACTGAGTAAAGCCTTTAACCACCACCAAAACAGCCACATTTTGCAGTAAACTTTCTGAATAATACAGTCCATTTTCCATGCCTACAGGCAGTGTCCCCCAGTCAGTTCTCACAACTGCAAAGCACTTGCAGATATAATTTAAGAATTTTTACTAAATAAAGTACAGTGGGTTAGTTTGCTGTTCTGAAAAGCACCTCAAAAGAAATTCAGATGAATGAACAAAGAAAAAATATTCCATGGTCAGAGCTTCAACGGTATTCGAGTACTTAACTATTTTGAGCAAATAAATTATAATTGAAGTTGCAAATATCTCAAGACTACTATTTTTTCACAGCCAGGGACAATAGACACAAAATCTCTCATTTTAAGGCTGACCTGAAGACTTTGTAGGAAGCCATGTTTACATCCTCAAACTTAGTTGAGAGCAATAACTGTTTATAATTATTCTATGCAAGATAGTGGAAGATACTCTGATACAAAAAAACCCCTTATAAAACAGAAGACAATGAAAAATGTTTAGACAAAAGCCAAACTGCCTGTTTCAAATGAACCTGGCAGAAATGCTTTGACCTGATAGCAACAGGAAGTATAAAACCTCAAGGACTGTCTTACAATTAAATATTTAGAATGATAAATGAATTATCATAATAAACACTTAGCATTCAGGTAGAAAATGACTAAGAAAACCACTTTTTCCCATTTGTGGTTTTTTGAAAGAAGGTCAGCTTCTCTTTCAATCTAAGGCAAAACTCATTCTTTATATAACTCATTACCCATCGACAAAGAGGTTGAGTGCATCAGGAATAAATGTGACCCATTTCCTTCAGCATCCCTTCAACTCCTTTGCTTTTTTATTCATAATACAACAAAATAGCTTTCTAAACAGAAAAATGGAAGCAGTAGTGTTACGCTTTTACTAATTAGGGATCTATTTCAAATGAAAGGATTGTCACAAAAGCATACATGTCTCTGAGTAAACATCACAGCATTAATAACACAAATAGTTTTGTGTTTCTACTTCTTCAATCGGATAAGTGAAATCAAAGACAATTCAATCGCTTTCCTTATAGTTTTAAGGCTATCCAAATCACTGATGTATAATCAGTGTCAGTTGTAGCAGTTAACATCATAACCTCTAATTACTTCCCTGACAGGAGTTAGCCAAATGAATTCCTAGTATTCTGTTTTCTCCATCAGATTGTAGTTTACTATAAAATACTACTTTACTTTGTTTTATTATATCTAAAGCTTTTTATGCAATTTAGAGAAAACCATATTCCACATGACAGCGGCTTTATATCATATGAAAAGGAAGGAAGCATACCTTCCCTGTTCAGTTTTGTGGTCCCTGTACTCTTTCCTTTGCAAAATAAGCAAACATGAGAAGTTAATATTTTCATATTTTATTACTGTTCTCTTTGTGATAGCGTGCCTGGCACATCTGGTAAATGATGTCAGAAGTTTTACTACAACAACAACAGCTTCTTTTCTAAAAACTAGAGGCAAGATAAATCACATCTTGTAAAGCTCACGGGCAGATGATCTGTTCTACAACCAAATGCACTTCATGCAAGGTTGTGGTTGATGCTGTCACCTGCAACCTGCTGCTTCTCCTGCACAATTCATATATTTCTATCACCCCTTCACATCCCGGGTAACTTCTGTGCAAATCAAACTAAATTAATTTCACTTGCCAAGTTCCAGTCCTTAACCTATTTTGTTACATCATCATATTGATATTTCAGTGGGAAAGAATTAAATAGAAAAAGTAGCTTTGTTTGCCATTCATGTTACTACTTAATAGTAATACATTACTATTTCGTGCAATACCCAGCCTGATGATAAAAGAACCAGAAAAAATCCTTTGTTTTGTTATGTTTGATCTTCCACTCGAACTGAATTTAATTTAAAAGTATAATAAGCCAACAGAAAATATTTTTCCCTAATTGAGATGTACCATCTGCTCCAGTAATCAGCAAAACACATCTCAACTCATTTGGATGTTTGATGTGCTGTTTTTGTACAACTGACAACAGGAAATATGAACATGATTAGAATACAAACTAATTTTTTGTCCTAACAATACTTGTTTTACACATGTACTCAGTGGAACTCCTTCTGTGAAAACTAGTTGGTCCTCCTATTCTTCTACCCTAAATAAATTTTGTAAATATTTCATTCTGACAGAGTCTAAAATAGTGATTTTATCTGCTAGTCACTGACAAAAAATGAATTTCAATGCATTTTATACTGGGAAATACCTGAAACCAGTTATTTTTCATACATAATTGTCACGCAGATATCTCTGCTGATGACTTACAAAAAAACTGCATTCTAAATTACCCCTCTGTAGTTTGAAACTTCTTCCAGTTTTTATAAACTCAAATGCTATGATTCAGTAAAATATTTAAAATCTGGAAGTGAATTTGATCTTTCAAAATGGGATTCACTCCGTGTACTAAACCAAATGTGGTTCAGAGGTGTGGGCTTGAGGTCCATACTATTTTAGCTTGTATTAGCCTGTCAATATTGAGAGTATTTTGGTCCAGGTAGAGCACAGGATTTGTTCCAGAAAGATGCCTGCACCCTGGTAAGTGTGTTAGTTGTAAGGGGAGTTTACAGAACAACCTGTATTTAAGGTAGACAGGGACCTCTGTACCAGAGAATCATCTTAAAACTTAAGGCAAACCAACAGAAAAAAATGACATTAAAGAAGCAACTGTACCCAAATAAATCTTCCTTTATAGAAGGATTAACCTGCAGTGAATCAATGACATTTTGTCTTAATCCCCTTGTGCACCTCTTACAAGAACAGGATTCTGTCTTGTAGGACGAGGATAAGACAGAAACACTTAAATGTCATACAAAGAGAGTTTTCCCTTTGATGTTGTATGAGCTGCACATGGACCTTCCTCTTAATTCAGGACCACCATCGATCAAGACAATCAATAGGGATTTTCTGGTTTATAAGACAGTTATAAAGCTTAGGGCTGCTTTCTCTGGGAAACAGATGTTTTAGCTCACTTGATTCACTTAATTATTTGAACTAGTTTGAGTGTAAAATTCTGATTGTGAATGTAGTTTCATGTCATGTAAGATTGTTCCATATTTACACTGAGAAAGGTTTTGGGTTTGTACAGTTGGTTTTCATGTACTAAACATGAAAGAAGAACCAAAGGCAGACACTATTTCTAAGGCTGAAAAGTGAATGAAAAATTTTGAAGCACCACAAAAGCTATATAACGACAAAATTCATGTTTTAATTCTTCTATAAAAAAGATAATCAAGAGAAAGTTAAAAAGTTATGCACACATTTCTTTTTTCTCGTGTTTTAGCATCTGTGCAAAGGAAATATGACTTTAAAGTGTTAGTCCCTTTAAACTTAATTTATCATAATTATAATTTGGGGAGGCTTGTTTTATGTAGGAGATAGAAAAAAATGAATAAGTCTTCAAGAGGAAGAAAGATGGTGTGAGGAGGCTTGAAGAGGTGCACGAAGGCTTGTCTATTCTTGTAATATCTTAGCATCTTTCAGTAATAATAATTCTCAGTACTGTACTTTTTCATCTCAAATATGCTCAAATCTGATCGAAAGATTCCATCTATTTTAGATACAACAAAAGTACTAAAAGCCAAGATGTTTAGGAGCAGGGCTCAAAAGAGAATCAAGTGATTCCGTTATCCCACTGAGTATTCCACCAAATTATTCCTATTAACATTAATCAAGTGTACTTAATTGCTAAGATAACAACTGGTATGAGTCAAACACTTTTCAGCTCAAGTGACAGATTTCAGAGGTTCTGTATCTTAACTGACAACACTGCTGTAAAGTTCAACATTCACCAAGACCCTTTGTTTCAGTTCCATTTTAGTTTTGTTTGTAGTAACATATTTCATCTTTTCAATCTTGCAGTGAGGATATACCAAAATTTCAGATTTCTGTAAATTGTCTCCTTTGATTGGTATTATTTACCTATGAACACTTAGTATTTTGTATTGAACCAAATTCTTAACTTCAGCAATACAATTACAAAAAAAAAACCCAAGCAAATGATGTTTGCTGTATTTCAGTGTTTTTCATCTGTTTGAAAAAAAGTCATCCCACACTTTGCAAGGTTTTCACAAACTCCAAGTTCCAATGCAAACAAAGGCATACAAATAAACCTGTATCAGAAGCAAACATTTTGTTTCTCAATTTTCTACTCTACTTGAAACAAAGAAAAGATTATTCCTATTAACTGGATGTTTATATGGAAATCAACAACAACAACAAATTAATTAGTAAACAAATAGCTGATATTTTGACCTCTTCTGTCTTTTCATCAATGAAACTAATAGTGTGCTGGCTGTGCATAAAGGCTTGCACATTGTCATCCCATTAAACATTTGATTTTTCTTAAAACAAGGCTATTTATTTTCTACCACCATTGAGGTAATTGTTTTAGAGAGAATAAGACAGCCTAATCACCTTCCTAGTTATGCAGTTCAAAATGCCTATATATTATGGATATATTTATCTCACACTTTTTGATCTGCTGTTCTCAGTCTGGATTCTTTCAACTTTTATCTGTGGGAAGAAAGACTTAAATGAATATTTTGTTTCACTTCATATAGGGTCTTATGTCATAGAAGGTTCTCATATGAAAAAGCACATTTTCTCAGTCAATAAGGCTGGGCAAAGGAAGAGTCAGAAGAGAAAGAGAGAGGCAAAATAATGATGTCTCCTGCATGAACTGCAGCTTTAAAATTTTCTGTGCAAGCATGGAAACCTAACCATACAACACACAATAATCCCAATTCTACACTTATGTAGGTTATACGAGTCTAAATAATAGATGTGAGTTAAACTGTACAAAAACATCACATCTTCCATAATTTTCCTATTAATCTTTACATATAAATAACTAACAAGCAGGCTGCAAATCTGCTGTGCTCGCAATATGTTGAGTTCTCTGCTGTCTCCCCGGAGAATATGTGAATGCAGGCTATGTAAAAGTCATTGTCACCCACAGGGAGGTGAGTGCTAGCCTTCTTTTCAGCATTTCAGGGTCCTACCTTGGGGCCTATTAGCAAGAAGGCAGACTGCTTTATTATTTGAAAAGCTGTTCACTGTGATTTATGGCCTTGTATTAGCCTCCTCATCTTGAGATATTAGACAATCATACTTTGTCATGGACAATCTGAGGTGAGGAAAACACAGAGCATTCATCTTCCCTTGCCATCCAGGACACTTCTTTTCATCTATTGTTTTTTCCTCTGGCATATCATTTCCTTGTAATCAATTTAAATTGAAAACTTCAATGAATTTCCCTGAGCATTACACAGTCTTTTCTCCTACTCTAAGGGTTTTTCTGGAAAGAAATTTAAACCCCAAAGCCTTTTAGAGTTCACAGTTTTTTCACTACCAAAAAAGCATACAAGTCTCATTTGTGATTATGAAAGGATTTTAGAAAATTACCAATTACGCAGACCCCAGATACCCAGTAAAAATATGTCCTCATTTTAAGATCATGGTTTAACCTCAGTTGGCAAAAAAGCACCATGTAGCCACTTGCTCACCCCCCCCGCCCCTTTCCAGGCAGGGGAATGGGGAGTAGAATTGGAAAAAGATAAAACCTGTGAGCTAAGAATTGTTGAAAATTTGAAATAAGATAAAATAATAATAATGATAAAAATACTACAACAACAACAACAGGTTATAATAATAAAACTACTACTACTAATAATAATAATAATAAAGGAGAGACTGAAGAAATAAAACCCAGGAAAGACAAGTGATGTACAATACAACTGGTCACCAGCTGACCAATGCCCAATCCTTCCCCAAGTACTGATTTGCACCTCCAGGCCAAGTCCCCCAGTCTGCATACTGGGCATGACACTCCATGGTGTGGAATATCCCTTTGAACTGTTCAGGACAGCTCTCCTGCTTTTCCTCCCTCCCAGCTTCCTGTGTGCCTCCTCACTGGCAGAGCAGGGGAAACTGAAAAGTCCCTGGCATAAACACTGCTCAGCCACTACTACAACAGTGTATTAACATTATTCTCATAGTTAATTCAAAACACAGCATAGGAAGTACCAGCTGTATCAGCTACAAGGAATAAAATTAATCCTATCCCAGCTGAAACCAGGACAGTATTCACCCCTTATTCCTACCATTTATGACATGCCTAGGTCTCACATATTGCAACACATCCCAGTTAGCCACCATCATTGTTATTGGTCCTTTGATACACACACACACATATAATACATATAAATAGGTACCATTTATGTGAGTCTGTGGAGTTAATTTATTCCATGACTCTGGAGTCCACCTGTTATAATAGTTATTCCAGGCAGAAAAATTGGTGTGGTTTTGGGTTGCTGCATCATGAAGCCAGTTCTGATCCCATCACTGCTGGGCTTGTCCCATTCATTTTTCAATAATCTGGGTGATACAGCTATAGGATGCTACAGTATCCTTGACATTGCCTTTAGTCACCATAGAAGTGATTATGTACAGTGTTACATAGCAATTAACATAATACAATTTATTTCATTAGCTAGCCTTACCTAAAATCCAGTCCCCTCGAGGTACTCATCAGTCTTCCCCATCTCCACCTAAGCTAACAAACAACTACATGCAAAATACGTGCAGAATGAAAACAGATACTGACATTTGGAACCACTGTGCCACAAAGCAACTGCACGCCTTAGGCAGAATCTGCTGCAGGTCATTTGAAATGATAAACCAAAAGGTCACAGAGGATATAATAACTGATCTTAACCACTGCCTTTCTGAAGGATGGATCACCTGAGGACACACATAAAATTGTTCAAGAGCATAACTGGAGTCACAGCAACACAAACTCAATGAAAAAGTGATGTTGGAATACATACAAAAGTATGAAGACATTGGAAACAAAAAAGTTTGGCTTTGCACTGTAGGGGGTAGATGGGCATGGCTTCATCTTTTGTCTTTTTACCCTTAAAGTACAAACAGGCTTTTCACTGGGAACCCTAATGTATTTCCTGGTACCAGGAGAAGAATTGGAGGGGGAAGAAAGCTAGTATTTATGGATTTAAAAAAAAATAAATAAATAATCAAAACAAACAAACAACTCACCCCTACCTCACTGCCATAAAAGGCCAAGGACTATTTTTTGTCCTCCCATTCACAAAGAAGAAAAACAAAACAACAAAAACAATCTGTTTGAGAGAGAGAGACCCCAAATCAAGTGTTTTTTGATGAAAATCTTTCCCCAAAACAGTAGGAAAGCTGTAGTGGGCTGCTTGCCCTGAGGGAGAGCATCTGATTGAATTGAGGATTCCCATTGCCACATGGGTGTCCTAATACCAGGCCACAAATAACTCCAAAGTGCTCTCGTTTATTTTGATCAAAAATTTCTCTGCTGATACCTCAGAAACTTCTCCAACAGTAGCTGAAGGAAAGTATCCATTTTTCCAAAAAGTTTACATTTCAAGCACTTAACCACACTAACTCTATATGTAAAATGCCTGAGCTGAATTCAGAGCAATGGAGGGAAATAATACCGAGCATTCAAGTGTGCAACAGGTTCAAGTACCACTGACTCAGAAAACCAGGGCATTTAGAACCTAAAGTCTGAGGAAAATATCAGTAGTATTTAAATCTAAAAGTACCACTGATACTTTTGAAATTATACTTCTGCCTTTTACCCTTACTTTTGCCAGTTATACCAAACAGCATAGAATCATGTAGCACATCTTCAAGCTGTGTTAAGCAGCATCACATGAAGCTGTAAAATTTACTCCAAAGACCAAAAAAGCTACACCAAAAGAGAGTGAAAATTTAACTGCCTGATTGATAAGGCTATCATTTTGCATTATTTTTTTGGATTCTGATATACATGTAATAAATACCTTGGTGAAATGGTTAAACCAGAAAAAATGTCAACAATCCTGTGAGTACATTATTTTTGGAAACAAGGCTAAAACTCCTAATCTCTGTAGTCATTTTGAGACTGCCATTTCTCATCAGCCAAAAGGTGCCATGTAAATTGTGCCATTGTAGATATCCTTATGTCATCATAAATTTTTCTGCAGGCAGAGACAGATAAAGAGATTACTTTTGAGATATGTTCTTCTGTTCACACTGAATCATTCCCACTGAAGTCTCAGATACAGAAATAGCCTCTCTCTTGTCCTGTCTGTTAACCCTTTGAACTTGTTTAAAATGTCTTTACATCGAAAAGCCTTGAGATGGCTGTCATGCTGAAATCACGTAGTTAGAGCTGGGAATTTGAGAGGAGGAAGTGTGGATAATGTGTTTACACAAAACAGTCCCAGCTGAAAAACATGGCAGTGAATCCAAGTTAACAAAAAAAAAAATTTAGAAGTTTATATTTTCTAGTTGAAAAACCTTTAAAAACCCCAATCTGTAAAACTTAAATAAAATTCAAACATTTTGATGATTCATTTTGCTTCGGTGAACTTGAAAAACTGAGTTGCTTTGGGGTATCTTTGTAGTTTAAAAATAAGGTACTTAGGTCCTGGCTCAAGTGAAATAGTTCATCAACCAAAGACTGAAGAAAACAAAAATAGGGGGAAAAAAACCCCCTGTTTAATCTGGTTTTATGTTCATGACATACCTGAACTATTCAGCTACCAGCTGGGAGAACATCAGGCAGCCACCCTGCCTGGGAAACAGCAATGGTGAGGAGGGATGATGTGCTGGACTGGACCCAGTGGCTGCCAATTAGAAAAAACACAGCACACATTATCAGAAAAGTACAGTCGAAGAGGTCCATCTGGGCACTTTATACTCCCTTCACATATACATCAATATTTAAAACATTGTCTTCTTTCATGTGAATCAGCAGGAAAATCTGTTTTAGCCAGGCTACAGACAGTCTGAGGAAGCAGCAATTAAAATCTGTTATCCACATCCTATCACTTTCACTTCAGGGACTTCTCTTCCTCCCACTCTCCACAAAACTAACAGCCTTTAAGGTTTTGCCTTTATGATTGAACACTGCAGGGAGCAAAGAGCAGACTGTCAGTTGTCAGTATTATCACAGAATCACTGAATGGTTGGGTTGGAAAGAACCTCTGGAGGTCATCTGGTCTGAGGCCCCTCTAAAGCAGGATCAGCTAGAGCAGCTTGCACAGGATCATATCCAGGCAGATTTTTAATATCTCCAGAGAAGGACACTTCAGAATCTCTCTGGGCAATCCCTTCCAGTCACTCCCAAAGTAAAGCAGGTTTTCCTCAGATTCAGATAGAATTTCCTGTGTTTCATTTCGTGCCCATTGCCCTTTGTCAAGTTGCTGGTCTCCAGTGACAAGTGTCTGTCCCCATCCTCCTGATGATCACTCTTAAGATAGTAAGATATAATGGCTCCAGTTAGATCAGGGTTATAGGTATGGACTGAGGGTATAGTTTCATAATTTCATGCTGGGACAGTTCCAAGCTTGCATACACACAGGCACACAGCACAGTGCCCAAAGTTGTGGGGATGAACAGAAACCTACAGAAGCTCAATCCTCTCTCACTGTCATCTTGGCCCAGTGAGGCTGCCAAAGAAATTCAGGACACATCATTTTGATAATTCATTCAGCAAGGTGTGTAAAGGCTCTAAAGACAAAACTCAGAGGATGCACAGCAAAGGGAGGCCCAGGGCAGTGAGCCCATAGCAGTGCAAACCATCACAAAGCACGTGGAGAGGACTGCTGACAACCACACAGTTAACCTTGAATTTACAGCTGAAGCCAAAGGACAACTGGGTTTAATCTTGTCTGTATGTGGGTACAACACCCAGGCTAAGATCCCACTGCCCTGGCCCAGAGAGCTGTTGACACAGTGCTGTACCTGAAGTGATACACAAGTGTGTTCCTGAGAGACCACAGTGACTTTAGAGCTGCTCTAGCATAAAGTGGAAATGAGTTTGTGCCTTAGCAGGCAGTCAAGAGATGAACCCATGCCCATATAAAATACTACCCTGCCTAATGTCCCAGAACTCTCCAGAGCTGGCTGATTTCTGGCCCCTCAGAAATATTCTGTTAAAAGAAAACCAAAAACCTGCTGAGCTGGTTTAATGTCTTCAATTTGACAAACTTTTAGAAAATCAATAATGAATTTCTGAAGAATTTTAGTTAACATTTGCAAGCTTGTTCATCTGGATACTTTCCTACTAATACAATAAGCACAGTTCCAAAGGGAAAAAAATATAGGTTATTGATCCAAGTGCTTTGAGACATAACTGATTAGTAACAGGAGACAGAAAGAAATATTACCCTTTGGTCCAGTGCAGAGTAATTAAGGATATTAATCAAGTCCAGGTTTTCTTGTGCAGATTCTTGCCTTTGCTATGAATCGTAGCCTGGGATTCAAAAGGGTAATGAATACCATAGCTAGCATAGGAATAACTACATAGCATATGTAAAAATACAACCATCAATTATCAAATTCTAGTAGGGTCAGTCATTTAATTTTCTTTAAAAAAACCCTGTTTATCTTTTGAAGGTAAATTGTCAGCATTGGAAATGACAATTGTAAAAAGCAAAGGATGTTGGTGGCTAACAGCATGTCTACAGACAAACACAAATTGCTAGAAAGTTTTTGACACATTTCACATCTTAACAGTAAACCAGTGTCACACAGAAATCAGAGACAAAAGGACACTTCTATCCCAAAATACTGTCTCCTCAGAAAAAGAAGCAAACACCGGAAACCACATGACGCTTCTCAGAGGAAAAGAAAGAAAAAAGAAAGGAAAAAAGAAAGAAAAAATCACAGGAGGTGGTAGGGAATAAAAGCAGCTCACAGACTCTGAAAGAAGATCCCCAGCAAACCAAAAAAGGATAAAGCTGTATTTTTTTTTTGGCCCAGCTTTGTTCCTGTGTTCCCGAAACTTCACAGAAAGTGCATCATGGAGAAAGGCTTTCTTAGCAACTCTCCTCAAATGCCTGGAAATTATTCAAACCTCAATACATCCTGGTGCTTATCACTTCCCTACCTGCAAATACACACCTCTTGATAAATCTTTAGTGCATAAGTGCTACCATCATTTTCAAACTAGCTTCCTAGACTTTAGAGTGCCTACAGTGTTACATATGCGAATCTAAGGATTAATCACAGGCTTCATCCCTTAAGTGTTGGGCTTCATCCAGGCTGTGTTGTCCACTTTGAAAGTATTCCCATCAGTACATTACTGCCATTTATTCCTAACACACTCTTACACTTCTGTTGTGCAAGCATAAAGGGGACAAAGACGGATGTGGATGATCTTTCAGAGCATTCTGCTTTAGAGTTCTTCCCCATACTGAAGACTCTGTGTGCATAAAGCAGAGTACTAATGTCATGGTTATCTGATTAGTCAGGAAATACTACATACAACAAACGTCCCAGACATCCCCTATTTTTTTATTTGAAGCTTTTCCTTCAAGTATTTATGCATTTTCTTATGCAGAAAACCCCTTACAGATTTTACCTGAAACATTAAATGAGGTTTCTGTATGAAAAGATATACCAGTATTTTGGGACAAAAGAAATTAAAATGCCATCATCGTTTACACATAATTTTGTTGTTCCTGTACAAGATACCAGATATTTCAGACACAACTGATAAGCTGAAATACACGCAGGCAGCTCCAGTTCCTCTGCATGTGATCTGTGACAAGCTGACCTCTGATCTCCATCATCCCTTTCCCAGGACTTGTCAAGCAGAGTCCTGCAAGCCAGGGGAGCTGGTGACCTGCTGGCAGCACCTGTTGGATTCCTCTTGCATCTGGCCCATGTGCAAACCTCTGCACAGGATCCCAGGTAGATGGATGATATGCAGCCAGCTGTAGTCACAACTATATTTAGGTTTTATCTTATCTTGCCCAAAGATAAATGGAGAAATACTCCTTTATCCACATGACCCCAGTATAGTCTAATTTTAAATGAAACAGAACAAAAAAGACCAGAAACAATAGAGGCAAAATCCCACTGTTCTACAGTCTGAACACCCTTAGGGTTCTCTTCCCTGCAGATCATTCCAATGACGACTTAAATTTCCCACTCTCATCAGATAAAGAAGAGTGAAGAAGCTTCTTCAGAAAATGACTCCAGTTTAACAAAGATCTTTACTCCACACTTTCTCTGTTACTAGCTAACTTCAGAAAAAAATTCTCAATACTATTTCCAGTTGGCTAAGTTTTGGACTCCCTGTTAGTCTACTGCTAAATAAGAAACATTTATTTTTGTTGTGTGTCTAAAATATGCTGATATTCTGTATTATAGCAGATCACTTTCTTGTACAAGATGAAGTTGGATTCTTCTGTGGAGTTCTGTTAACTGGAACTACGCAGAAACAACAGTGATATATATATCAAGAGTATAGAGCTCATACACTATAGATAAGTCTGGATTTACCACACAATGTATCCTGAAAAGCTGTAAATAACATTCTTGTATGTCTGTCATTTACACACACTGTGGAAACAGAATCATTCTACATATTTGTTTCCTCCCCTAAAGAAGAAAGTGCATCTGAATAGTAAAATGAGCATTGAAAACATCACTATCAACCAGCATGCCTTAAGGCATTGATTCTGTAATATACATATTCTTCAAAATAAGGAAACGAGTAATCCAGATAAATTACAGCATAAGACTAACTCCCATTACGTTATGAAATTCCTGTTACAATGTGTTGGGTGTCATTACTTTAGCCTTTATTTTGGGAACTGGATAGTCAACAGTGTCCCTGTTGGGAAAATGCTCAGGAGAAAAGGACTAAAACTGAAACATGTTTTTTCTGGTTTATCAAGCTTCTTTTTAACCAAATTCAGGAACCTGAGAAGAATATAAGGGTCTTGTGCCATACCAGTGCCATAAAATTTAACACAACATTTGGCATTCTTACCTCATTTATGTACTTTCCCATTCACTAGCAGGTTTTCACTAGCTCTCCTACATACAATTTACTTTCAGAGGTCTCACTTCGCTTTAAGCCTACATCAAAACAGTGGCGCTTTGGCACTGACCCGGTAGAAAAATGTGTGTATCTAACAGACTAGCATTCACCAGGGGTTCAGAACTTCATTGAGCCAAAGTATTCTAAATTACTATTTTCATCCCGATTTTCCCCAGTGGCAGCTAATGCCTGTGCATCAGGTACTGGCCAGCTGGCAGCTTACTATTCTAGGACATACTAAAGTACAGATGACCATAGAAACAGAATTAGTGGGGAAATGGAGCCTGTCTGAAACTGCAGGGCATGAACCTCTACTTACCCAAGCACCATACAGCAGACTCTGCAAGAGAGGAAATTAGTATTCCAAGTCTAGAGAGGCCATATACCCCAACTGGTTATTGTACCAATGAATTCCAACCATGGAAGTCCTGAATCCTGGAAAAAATGTACAACATCCCTAATTTCCCAAGGCAAGCCTAATTCAGTTGGTGTTCTAAATGACATGAATAGCATGGGAATATTAGAAGCAAGCACTTGAACTGTGCTGGAAATTCATAATCATGCCAGACAACGCTTTGATTTTCTTTAACAGCACCTAGTTACACAGCTTTCCAAATTGATGACAATCCTGGCCAAAAGTATGCTCTCAGCTTCAACTTACTACAACCTACTCATTTGGGCATAACTGCTATGAGGCCATTAGCCTCCTGTTTATGACCAAAGCTCTGTGGTTTATGTCTTACCCTACTTATGTTCATTCATTTTCTTTCATAAAAAGAGCTGCTTTGTCTTGTCTGAACTACAGAGCAAAACAGCAAACAAAAGAAATTATTCAGTACATACATGAATCACTAGCATTAGCAATACTATATATATTGGTTTTCCAAAACAGTTTCAATGCCTAAAGCCTTTGCCATGGGACAGCAGAAATAAAATACCATAACTGTTGTTTTTGAAAGTCCCCAGATCTGATTATTGGCACTAAAATATCACCGTATTTTACTAAACTGAATTAGTGAGCTATTCTTGCTGGAAGCAGCAAAGTGCTAATAGTTTCTTGTTACAACAGTCACCACACTAAATGCCTGGGCTTTCACAGTCCTGCTATGCTCCTGGTAAATCCTGCCCACTGCCCATTGAAGCATATGACAACTCACAAAGGGAAAGTGCTGATTATGAATTTGCCTAAAAGAATATTTAGCAAAATGCCAGGGTTTTAATAAAATAATATGTGTGATTAACTTTTCCATTCCTTTAAAATATCAGCATTGGAAGCCCTCTGGTAAACAGCAATATCTTAGTCACAATGTAAAGAAAAACAGTTTTAAGTTACTGTGAAAACAAAAACCAAAGCCACATTTTACTGAAATGCAAAGGGATACATTTTCTTGGCAAGCCTGCCTACTAGATCAAAACCCCACAGTTCTGGACTCTAGAATGGTAATATTCCTCTGCCCAAAGAAATCTTATAGCAATCCAAATTGATTTGACTTAAAGGAATACATGAAAAATCACAGTCCTTATACACAAGGAAAATTATTGCCTAGACCTACATGTTTAATGTATGTTTCCACTGTACCAGTTGAGTAATGTTGGATTTCTCAGTAAAACTTCCTTTCCCTTCATGGCAGGCCTCACCAAAGCATAAAAAATATTAAATTAATATTTTAACAAAATACATTATTTTTCCAGGTTCAGGAGACACCATCATAAAACTTCCCTAAATCCTTTTGAATGCAAATCTGCATTTTGCTTGGTTTTAACTTCATCATTATAAATCAATACACAGAGTTAAACTTGGTTGTGTTGAACCATCTCCACAGCATACAGCAGTCTAAGAACGAGCTACAGATAGATAAGAACATACTTTTACTAACAATTATTTTTGAGATCTTAGTTTTACCTCTTTACATCACATTGAAACCAAGATAATTCAAATTTTCAGAAAAGAATGTGAGATTGACTCCAGCCCCCAAGTAAAGGTCAAGGCAATTATATAAAATGAACTTTACAAAATCAATACTAATCCAACAAAAATAGTCTGTTAAATACTCCCAGCAAACTTAATTCACAACTCCTTCGAACAGTGTAAGATTTAAATAGGACAAGTATAAAAACCTTTATTCACTCCTGTACCAAGATTGCTCTTTACCATTTCAGTTCATTTCTACTCATATTCCACTTACTGATGAACAACATCATTTGTAAGACATGATTAAGCAATTCAGTTATATTGAATACCACTCTCCTTTCCAAAACTTCAAGTAAAATGAACATGAACCAAAAATAATTGAAACCAGTTAAGATAAAATAAAAATTATTTAAAAATAAAATCCCACATACTACACTGGCTGCATTACTATTTGCCTTTGTTAAAAACTGTCAGTAGTTATTCACTTATTCTTATTTGAAATATTTACAGCAAATAAAACTATACCTGTTTAATGGTAACTAGTTTTGCTGCTTCTTTGTGTTTACTTTTACTGGTAGTAGTACAGCTTTGTACCATAGTTCTTACCTCAGCTTGTAGAAAATGTCTCATTTATAGCTATATATGTTCCATAAATCATTCCATCCCTGGAGAGAGATGAAGGAACAAAGAGCATGTAAGGGAAACTTATGGGAAGAGAATATGGCATATTATGCAGGGTTTATGGTTTCATCTGGCACTGCCAGCCAGGCATCCAGACAGAGCACAAAGGTGGTGAGGAATACAGTGCTTCAGAAGAAGCACTAATAGAATCATGGTAAATGGTTTTCTACCTCCCTCTTATACCTGGGGGAAAAAAGAAGGAAAGGCAAAATTAAAAAACGGCTTGGAACCAACATCACTGAAGCAGTGAATACACAGTAATGCATTATGTATAAAGGACTGATTTGGGCTTCCTGTATGGAATTGACTTTATAATTCTTACACCGTGTGGGTCAGCCTGCCTCCTGTTCTTTTTCTCACAGATGTTGTGATGGATATGGCAAGCAAATATGATCCAGCACACAAACCTTATGCTGCTCTTAAGTCTGGTCCTGGTGGACATCCAGTTCCTCCTCATTCAGCCAAAAAAGCACATTCCCCTGCCATGCCACAGTCATTGAGGAGATAAGTATTTCCTGGCAAGCCGTCAGATCACCTGTAAATGCCTTTAAGTCAGAGCAGCTCAGGCAGATAGACATGCCAGGCAGAAAGGATGGCATGGAGCTTCATGGGCTCTGTGCCAAATGTAAATAGGCCTGTAGCACAGCCCTGACCAGCCTGGAAATGTTCAAATCACTGGCAGTACAAGCCTCCACAGACCACCCTACATTAAAGGCAGAGGCACAGCAGCCTGATGTGTGCCCAGAAGCACTACAGCACAAAAGCAATTGATCTTGCTAAAGAGCTGCTTCCAGCCTGGAACACCGTGGTGACACAAACGCTGCAGTACCAGCACAGCGAGGGAAGCCTCTGTGCATGTTGCCCTCCATGACCTAATATGTGTTCATAGCTCTGATGAAGGGGGTTCCAGGCATTTCTGTAGGGCTCTTCCATTCCCACCTCCATCAGCTCTTTGCCATCCTGAGTACAGCACACAGATGCAGTACTCTCACATCTACAGCGAGGAGGCTGAGGTTCCAGCACCACCTTGTTCTCGAGTTCCAGCACCTCCTACAGAAGTTGAGGAGATAAACAAGTAGGTACTAAGGGTATGACCACCAGTAAAATCTGTCAGGCTGGTGCTGTGGGCAGCTGCTGGATGAACTCAGTGCTGAAACACACAGGACAATCCCAGCACTCATACATGAAACATATCTGTCACCAGTGCAATATTAACTGCAGGTGAGCATGCATAAGGTCACCCCACGACAGATGGGGTTTCATGAACAAAGAGTACCAGACCTAGATCTTCCCTTCTATCTCACTTTATTCCCCAGGGACTTTGGAGGCAAACAAAACCATAGATTCCCTCAGAAGCTTGCATCTGGCAACTCGTATAGAAATTAAATAGGAAAATAAACCTAAGGCAATCTGAAATATCAGGCAATATACTTTAAAAGTGTGTTGGCATCTAGCTAAGTCAGTTGGGAAAAAAAGGAGCTAATCACATAATACCTTGCATTGGATAAAACTGATCCAGCAGATAATATAGATATACGTAGATTCTGCATAATTGCTCAGGAAGACAGAGCCAGAATATTGTGAGCTCCTTCCTTTGACACTACCAGTGAAAGGGCACTACAGAGCCCAAGAGAACATCCTCCTAACTTTGTGGCATAACATCCTATGGAAACTGCCCTAGAATTCACTAGCTAAAATTCAGGCAGTTCAGTGTGCATGAGTGGTTTGCCTCACAACATGCTTATCCATCCACCAGCCTTAATTTATATGACTGCCATAAGAATCTGCATTTTCATCGCTAGGAGTAAAGACAGAAGCTTTCAATGCATATGCTACAGGGCATATGCTGATCATGGGCTGGTGTCAAGAAGGAACATACCCTCCTTGCACACTATTATACAATTACAGGTAAACGTATTATGGGGATTTATATCTTCATTTGAAGCATCTGGTATAAATCAACATTGCAGGCAGGATACAAGATTAGAAGGGTCATTGGGTCTTTCCTGATACAGCAAATAATTTGCTCTGTATCAAGCAAAGCATTTTTTTTTCCTTCCCTAATTCCAGTAACTCCATTCAACAGCTTCAATTTCCCTCGAATTGCTTTCTTGCAGCCTCCTTACTGTGTCAATCACAAAGCAGAAACTAATCATCCAAAAATGTCTTTTCCACTTCCCCAAACGTCTACTAGATATGATTCAGACACAGAGATTAAAAAGCTAAACTCAGCAACTTGCTCTGACTCTCCCCATTGCATTCCTGTCACCAAGGGGGTAATTTTTTTTGCTTCAAATACAAAAAAACATTCATAATGGAGTTTATTTAGACCTTCTTGCTTTAAGTAAGCAAGTTTTTAATCTATCACATACATTCCTGTAATGTAGGTTTGATGTTAATGGGTTGTAAAGTGGGTAATAATTTTCTAACTGACCTCTTCAATCAGATTAGATCATATTATTGACCATGCTGTTTGTTTTATAACCACAATCATATTGTGGAAGAACATCTCTTGCAAGTAGCACATTTGTAAGTGCCCATTAAGGCAAAGGATGACAGGTCTGCATGTTTGGCACTTTTCTGATATTTTTTTTACCTTGTTGGCAGTATTCCCATCAGGATCCTAAAGCTATCCACTTGTATGTTTCCGGGTTCCTGCCAGGGGTTTTGCTTTGTTTTGAAAGATGCTGTAAAATAGATAAAATCAAAAAATATGTCAACTGTAATTTTCAGAAAAGAACTCCCAACTCCACTAGCCATTCCTCCATTTTTTTGAATGGTTCTCTTGGTCACTGCAACATTCCTTCTTAAGAGTAAACTCTGGAAGTTTTTTTCAGAGTGACCCAACAGGAATTTTTCAAACATTTGTAAGAAAATTACCGTTAATGAGCTCTTTTCAACACACACTTATGCATTCAATAGCTGCATTTAGCAGAGGTATTTGAGTTCCTTATCCCTCTAAACAGGAATTACAGCTCATGGTCAGGCACGGACTGGGACTGAGACTGACACAATAAGTCCTCAAGCCCTCAGGGCCAATGTCAGCCCAAGAATGTTTCAAATCAAGCTTCTCAGACAATGGTTTTACTTTCCTTTATCACAGTTCGATGTGTCTTCTGTGGGTGCTACTGAAACTTATTTTGATGACTTGTAAGCAGAAAAATAGTCTGAGTAAAAATACAAATCTGAAAAAGAGCAGTGGAAAAAAGCAAGGAAACCAAACACACTGGAGCTGCCTTTGCTGCTAGAGGAAACAGAGCATTAATTTTTTTTGTCATCCAGCCCTGCAGTGTGGCTTTGGCAAAAACACTTTTCTCCTAATGTGCCAATTGTTCCTCTTTAAAGTGAAAATAGTGTTTTCCCTTATTACCCTCACTTGTTAATTTGTTCAGCCAGTTTTAAGGTTTTCCAAGACAAGATTTATATTCATACGCTGTTCAACATAATAGGATCCCAATATTAACTTTGGATATAAAAATCTTGCCATAAAGATTTCAGTTTCATGATATGAGGATTCCAAGTAAAACAGCTAAGGTATTTATGACAGGCAAGCAAGGGGGAAAAAAAATCTTGTCTTCCATTTTCATTTTATTGCACTTGACTGAGTCTCCAAATTGTGTTTCAGAGTTGCAATTGAAATGATAAGCACAGAAAAATAAAGGCAAATGCCAGAAGGAACACAAGTGTCAGCTACACATTATTCTTTTCTAGTTGTTATTTCTAGTAGTGAACTCAGCTGTTTTCCTCCAGTTCAATGAATACAAATATCCAGATATTCTCTCCCTCCCTAAAATTGAGAGGTTTTCAATGTAGGTTTGCTATGAAAACAGCACTAACTGATGCTGAGTTGTTAGCTTTTTATTACAAATGCTTTCTCTCCATATGATATAAAGATTTCTCCTAGTGCAGTTGAAGTAACCTCTCCAAAATTGCCAACGCAAAATGATATTCTTACTGTTGTTAAATCTGTTACTAATTCCCATCTGAAGTTAGCAGAGTAATTTGAGTAGTCTTTTACCCTGCAGTAACTTGTTCATTAGCCTAAATTTTTATGCACCTAAATTACCCAATATAATTTGGATTTGTGGAAAGTATTTCTTCACTATGTACTCAGAGATTATTCAGTCTTTAGTCAGGAAAACATCAATTAAGTGTTAAACTGAAGAACTGGAATTCAGCCTAACTGCTCATTGTTGTCAGTTTGTTTAAATTACACTCCAACAGATTTTAGGAAATGCAAACACGGTACAAAATCCAGATAGAAGTAAGTTCTAAAAATGTGAATTTCTGGCCCATCACAATAGACATGGTTGAGTAAGTTGTCAGTCATGTCCACAGAATCATGGAATGATTTAGGCTGGGAAAGAGCCTTTTTTGCCACACAGAGAGTGTTGAAACACTGGTAGAGGTTGCCCAGAGAGAGGTAGTAGAGGCCTCATGCTTGGAAACATTCCAAGTCAGGTTGGGCAGGACACTGAGCAATCTGATCTAGTTCAGATGTCCATGCTTACTGCAGAAGGGTTGGGCAAACTATTCAGTGGTGATTGAATCCAAGCACAAATCTAACACTGGGATATCCAAGGCTAAACCATATCCCTTAAGCACCATGTCCACACATCTTTTAAATTTCTCTAGGGATGGTGACTTAACCACCCTCCCTGGGCAGCCTGTTCCAATGCTTGACAAACCTTTTGGTGAAGAAATTTTGACTACTAGGTAATCTAAAGCTCCTATGGAGCAATTTGGGGCTGCTTCCTCTTGTGCTATCCCTTACTCCCTGGAAGAAGAGACCAACACACAGTTGCCATCAGCAAACTTTGGAGGAGCAGTACATAGCGTTGTGCTGCACTCAGGTGACCCGTTGCTCTGGGATGACAAAACTGTGCTGGTTTAGGCAGGGCCTTTTTTGGGGTACCCAGAGTCCACGTAACAATTCATTTCCATCCACTGTTCCCCTATATGCCCCTCAGGTATTAGCTTCATGCTACATTAAAAGAAACCAAACCCAAAGAATGCTATTTTTCCCCACCAAAACTACCTTAAGTTCTCCTTGAGTGCACCTCATGCCCACAGTGCTTAACTACAGATGACTAAAAACTTACTAATGTTTGTACTGCAGAGCTGCTTTCAAAAGGCTCTACAGCTCAGTTAAAACAAAGCACAATGCTATATTAACTATGAATGTAGGAAACAGGAAGAAACTTCCACTTGAATTTAACATACAATGATGGGAAGATAAAGGAACATAAATCTCTACATTCAACTATCACACCAATCCTGAAACCTTCCTGTTTTACATTCTGTAAAACTGCTTCAATTTGTTCAGACAGAAACAGAGCTTTCTGTCAAAAGATATTTGACTTTTTGAAGAAATTGCTTAAACTAACTTTTGATTTAAACTTTTAATTAAAAAAGAGATATATTAAAATGTTATTTTCAAAATTATCAAATTAAAAAACTTTGTTAAACATTCAGATTCCCTGTCTTTTCCTTCTTTTTCCTTGCCTTTGAATGCAGTAGAGTTGTGTGACCATTAGAGTCGCTTTCCTCTCTCTCTTTTTCAAAATCTTCTAATGAAAGGATAACCCGATCAGATATTTCAAAACTTACCAAGTAGCTCAGACTGTTCTCTTTTACCAGTCAAAATCTACTTGTGAAAGTAGCAGGATTAACTGACAGAGTATGTGTATGTGGTTTTCCAAGATTAAAATATATATATGTAATTACACTGTATGTTATTAAAATGGTGGTTTATAATCAGAATAAATTGATTTGTGAGTCTGAAGAACAGCAAGAAGCAATTATTGTACTTGGCATCTGACTCACTCATTTAACAGACAGCTCTATACCAGGAACCATAGTTATATGCTGCTGAGACTTTTGGTGATAGTAACTTGATCTTAAAAGCCTCTCTTTAGCTCTCACATGTCAATACAGTCTTTTGAAAAGATCAGCAAAACTGGGTGGTTACAAGCCTTGCTCAACCGTAAAGGCAGTTTTCATAGACAACACACCGAGACTATAAAAGTAAAGAATGAACTCCAGCTAAATAAAGTAATGGTTCTCCAGTGGAAAGACAAAACACAATTAGAATTCACATACTTATTTCAAGATCAATATTCTTCTACTGATTTGCTGAGGAGGCTTTTATGAAATTTAAGCATAGTTCACTTTTAAATACTCTTACTGCCAATGGGTATGGGAGGCTGTATTAATTCCTTTCCTTTTATAAATCAATAATTAGATTGCCAATTTGCTTAAAGTGCTTTGGAAAAAAAGGAAGGAATATGGAAGCTATATTTTACCATTCTACATCACATGTTGAAAGGCTCAGTAACTCATACTATCACACTTAACGAATATTATGACACTCAGAAACAACATGTAATGAAATCAAAACCAACTTTTTCCACACAAGTTTCAATAAATACTTAAATAAATAAATCAGTGTTCACCATGAAAGACAGCACGTAGACACAAACACAGTTCTTGGGCTAAATCCATCTTCCCACTGTATCTTGTGCACTGTAAGGGTGGAGATGCAAGTCTAAAGACTGAAGCAAAAAGATATTCAGAATATCTTTTGATGAGGACAGCAGCTTGAGTTTTGAAATGATCCCAGCACAATTTTCATTAGCTAGATGTAAGGAAGGAACTTGGAGAGAAGGAATTACCTAGCCACCATAGAGATGAAAAGTTTTGTTTGTACATGAAAATACTCAGTACTATCCTGCCCTGTTCACCAGGCAGAACTCCAAAATGAGGTATGCTACAGGATCAGCAGGAGTGAATTTCATAACAGAGAAGGGTTAGGAAAGGGTGTAGAGAGTATAAACAGTGGAAATTGTCTGTACTAGTGGATGGGAAATCAGGACACACTCAGACTCAAGAGAATAGATGCAAGTTGTGTAGAGAAGACTAAAAACCTCCAGAACAATTGAGGGAGCCCTGTAGAATATTTGCTAGGATTAAGCTTCCTGGAGTAGGCTGACTCCTTAGGAAACCCCTAAAGAAAATTAGATAGTTTGCCTTATAACTATCCTTAAAGACAAAAAATTAGGAATCATCACACCCACTTCTAATTTTGATACGTTGTGATATTTTCATAGTACCTTATTCTGTAAAATAGCTTAAGAAAAACTTTTATTCTTTTACTGATACATTACAGACTTGATCAGAACTTATTTATCATCTACCTTCCTAAGAAGGTGTATTCAGTACTTGGCTTGATTACAACATTCATTCTGACTTACTTGAACTTAAAAATGGACACATTTTTACTTTTTAAAGTAAAGCAGCAAAAGGCCATTCCTTTAACCTTTAAGAAGGTGCTGAGCATTTAAAAAAACCTCAAGAGAAATCAAAGCTATTTCCCTGATCTTCCATTCTTCCCAAGATGCATGGCTTTGTCTTCAGTATATACAGGACACCGAATAAGATGGACCTTTGTGTGTATTATACTCATGGAATAAGACTGAAAATAAAAATATCAAATTTTATGCAAAAAAACCCCAAACAAAAACCCTCAAAGGAACACTGCAAGTTAGCATTTTGTGTCAAAGCTAAGATTGCCAGCTGATACAAATGTTCTAAAATGTTTGGTTAATAGTTACATCATTAACGCATATGATATCTGAATCCCATATTAACTAATACATAGTTAATATAAAAAATAACAGTGCATTAATAATAATTCAACACAATAACAGCAGAAGTTAATGTCTAGACAGTCAAAGCAAATGATGTTTTTCATCCTTTCATTAGTGACAAAAAAAAGTTATAATTCAGCATAAGCTTCACACTTAGTGTGCCTGGCAGGTCCCTATAGAATCTACTGCATCCCATATAGGGAAACATTAATTTCTTCTAAAGCATCCTGGCAGAGCAGACACTGCCCTGAGGCAAGAGCCTGTTGTCCTATATCAGTGGGCCCCATTCAATTCTTAAATCTCTAAATTGGCTCAAGGAAGCACAAGTCAATCACAGACGGCCAAGCAAGTGTCTTATGAAACACCACCACGTGCTCTTTCCTCCACTTCACAATTCCCAAGTAAGTTTTAAACCAGTAAGAAAGTGTTATTCCTTTGCTTCAACTTGTGGTCATGGAGATTTAGCCTTCTAGGAGGGTATGAGTGCCCCCAAACCACCTTAATTGTTGGGCTGCAGCAAAGCCTGATACTGGAGTGTCTCTAACATTACACAAGAATATGTGTGGCAGGTCCTGGGCTCTGGGTCCCTGAGCTCCCTTGCATTCTGGCAGCAATATGTCAAACCTTTGCTGTTAGAGAGCAGCAGAAACAAAAACCCAGTTAGTAATAAGCAGCATTATGAAAGGAGAGATAACAATAACCAGGAAAATTGATAATTTTGCACGTTTTGTTCAGGAAGGAGCACCATCCACAGTTTACTTTTAATCTGCTTTAGAGAAAAAAGTATATTGCTTTTGGCATCAGATAAATACAAAAAGGAGACTGAGGAGATTAATTAGTTTTAGTTTACTGAGTGCCCTTCATTATTATTGTTGAAAAAATGCACTTAGGCAGCTAATAAGGAAAGTATTTTAACTCTAATGGACATAAACATTGTATTAGGTTTTGGCATTAGAAAATGGAAACAGAGTTGTCTTAAGGCTGGCTGACATATTAAATCCTATCTTCTTTTCTTCCACATTAGAAATGTTAATTGAACAACAAAAGACATCAATATACCAGTGAAGTTCTCCTCACGTATTAGCAACTTTCCCTGGTGACCTGACAATACTGGATAGGTGAACAGCTGCTCAGGAGTGCAACCATTATGAATTCTATTCCATTTAATAGCAGATGCAGGAAATGGAAGGTTATATTACAGATCAATACCCAGGCTAAGGGAACCTGACAACCTTTGGTTAGAATCAGAAGAACAAATGGCATTAATTAATTCACAGAGTTGTTGAAAAAAATACTATTTTTCTGTAACTGAGAAAGAAGAGAAATGCTCTTCTGTGAAATATAATATTGATTAATGTGGAAAGCAGCCTCAGTTATAAGTATCCTGCCACTGTAGAACTTGTGAATTCTGTTTAGGTTGCCGTTGAAGAAATCTTAACTATTTTTTTGATTGCCAAATATTTAGCTGACAGGATAGTACCTAGATGTACTGAATATACTTTCCAGTTTAATAATAATGACACTATAATGACACTTAATTTTAAAAATTATATTTCATAGATCATTCTCATATTTTCATAACCCCATAACTCTGAAACGCTGATCTTTGAATGTCAACAGCATGTGAGAAACTGCACCTACAAACTCCATTTATAATTGGAGGGTTTTTAAGCTTACCACATAAGAACAATTTTATAACAGAAGTGTGACATGCTAAAATATCCCTCTGAGAGCTTTAGCCTCTGGATGCATTCAAAGGATATATGTAAAAGGTTATTTCTGTAACGGGGGTTAACACACATCAAACTCCAAGATGTTGCAGAAAGGATGCTGAAAACAAGATTACACAGCAGTTTATTAGAGGGTCCATCACTAAAGGCATATTTTGAGTCTAAAAGTGGAAGTTACTGTTAGGGGAAAAGAGGGAGGACGGGAAGGAGGAAAAGTTTGGAACACTTTTGATGAGGAGCAGGTGCCACGTGGCTGATTGTCAGTAAACTCTGTACATGCAAATTAATTGATCCCCTACTGCAAAACAAAAGTTATCATCAAAGCATAGAAAAAGGGGTACAAAAGGGTGACTTGCACATCAGTGTGAGAATCTGGCATAACAGCAATATCAGAGTTTACAGCTACAAGGCTTTGGGAGCAATAACACAGAAACTGCAAGAGAAAAATACTGTCCTTTTGCCACATTTGGGATTTTGAGTGATTTAAGCATGCTTTTTATCTGAGAAAACAAAAAGAAAAAAGCTGAAGTATTTAGAGCATACAATCTAAGTTAAAATCATCTCACAGGACTATCACCTAGGTTGACAGAAAAACTTGTATCTCCATTCCTCAACACCTATTTTGATAAAGCCTAGGTTTCTATTCTAACTGAACATTTCCAGCACTTTTATTATTATTACTACCTGTAGCCCAAGATGTAGTAAAAGAATTCTTGTAGAAGAGACTGTGGACTTCAAACACCTTCATACAATTTTAGCAGTTATTAGAAATTAGTGCCATTTATCTTTTTGAACTACAAATTCTATTGCTTTGGGTCAATAGCTCATTTTCAGATCTTTCTGAGCAACTGTTAGTAAAGACATTCTCTTCCAGCCATGTAAAGTAATGGATATAGATTTGTTCTTCAAACTCAATAGCAATACAGCAACAGCTACAAATTCAAAGGTGCTGCCAGGAAAAAATTGTTCATCCAAAATAATAATCAGTGGCACCTAACTACATCTGCCCTGTCCTCAACAACCTGCAAATTATCAGCCTTCCTGAGGTGCATTGGGAAGAGCATTGCCAGGGGTTCAAGAGAGCTGATCCTGCCCCTCTCCTCAGCTGGATGCTGGTGTCCAATTCTGGGCTCCTCAGTACGAGACACATGGAGCCCCCAAAGCTCCAGTGGAGGGCAGTGAGGATGATGAAGGGATTGAAGATTTTCAAAATGCAGAGCTCTACACTCAAAAGGGAAGAAAGTATCACACTGATGGTTTAATCCACATTTACCAAGGTGAAGAAAAGATGGGTGAATCTTTGTATTCTACTTTGCTTTGCCAAAATACGTATGTTGCAGAGCCACTATTCATTAAGTGCACAGCACAGAAAACTTTATACAAGAATAGATGCCTACATTTTCTTTAACTCAGCATAATTTACCAGGAAATGAGAAGGTTTCTACAGGCCAAATTGTACTTCACTTACACAGATTTTTATGTCGCTACCACCTAACTCTGGTTTTTAGGCACTGTCAAGTCCAGATGTACTATTTAAGAAGTAATATTAAGGTATGTAATTGCACCTGAATGCCCTTGACAGCTGAATGAATTTCACATATCGGGCATTTTCACCACATACAGTTTCAGAGTCATCTTCATGTGCTGACCAGGACCGCTCAACCATGGCTATCACAACCAGACTTGTAAGTAATGACAATTATATTTCTAACTGTTCAAAACCAATATGTTTCAGATCTATTGCTATCATTTCACTATAAATGGTAAATAATATTCATTGTAACAATAAGGGTGTATAAGCACATAATTTCTTTTCAATAGGTATGTTGCAGTTTCAATAACCAAAGATAAAACCCTACTTTTAGTACACAGATGATGCACAGTTTTATTGATTTCTGCTGAAATTGTTCTGTAGTTCTACAGCTGCATTTTAATTTTCTGCACTTTTCTTTCCCTATTCTAATTTTTCAGTTTTCTCCCTTTCAAAATCAACTTGTAATCTTGAATGAATAATATAAATATACACTGTGTTTCTTTTTCAAAATCATTTAACATTTCATTTAGAAGTCCATTTGCCAATTCTGTCTCAGATTGTCCTTCTCTAATTCACAAGGGACATGTTAGGTGCATGAGAAACATAAGAATAAATATTTGCACCAGTTTTAAACCTTATATCCTAACACTTATGTATAGAGGTGTGAATTTAAGTCCCTTCCCACCTCTTTCTGTTCCATGCTTATATAGATAATGAGGCATTTTGGAACTGAGTCACCCTGAGAGACTACTTCTTATGATACGGGATTTTTCTTTGCTTTCCCTTCTTGATTTGGCTTTGGGAGAACAACTTCTCCCTTTCATATTTTCAACTTGCCTTTCCACCCTCTTAACAGGTAGGACAGGCAGAAGTGGAAACTATATTCCAAAATTCATGTTTTGAAATGCTGTTTTTATTTTCCATATCCCTAATGGTTGTATATTTTTTTTTGTTGTTGTTAGTCTAGATTGCTTTAGTTTCCTAAATGTTGACATAAATGAGTTTTCCTTCAAAGTATTTTCCATATACACATATAAGGAAGATAGGAAAGCAAAGAGGGAAAAAAACCCACAGTGGTGCAGAATTCATTAAAATCTGCACTGTGAGAAGGCAATCTCATCATTTTCTGATGAAGCGGTCTTTCACAAGTGAAGCAGGTTAGACTGTTTTGGTCTGACAGCCACCTACCATTAAGTTCAAAAACTTCAAGTCCTTTCAGAGGTCTAGCCTTAGGGTCCAAACTTAAATATTATACTAAAGCCATTTGTACAATCATTGTTTTAATTTCTTCTCTTAAAATGTTTACCAAGCTGTAAAACCCTTGTCAGTAACTTCATACACAGCTTGTCAGTCAATACTTAAGTTGTTAGTGGTCTTATAGTACTGGAAAGCTTTCAGTGAGACTACTGAATTCACCCAGTTTTTTGCAAAGTCTAATACTGTCTCATGGGAAACAGAGGCAAAGTTTGAGACAGATAGACAATTTGAGACAATTGTTAAATATTAAAGCAATTTAATATTTAACATCTCAGGCTCTAAATTTTCAAGATGTATTTGACTGGAGAATTTGGTAATTCTGGAATAAAATCTCTTTCCAGCAATATTTTTAAAAACAAAAACCAAAAAACATTCATCATTTGTTTCATTCTGTGTGATGCTATAAAATCATAAATTGCATAAATTTTCAAATTAATTTGCCCAATTACATGTACAAATAGAGGAATTAGGAAAAGGCAAACTATTTATGCAATTGTGTTCTGTCATATTTCAGGCACCTCTCTTCTCCTGCACCTAAGTACTGCTCATTCTGCCACTTCCCTTTTCTCCCAATTTTGGCCATCAGAGTACACAGCACACACATAGAAAAGACAGGAAAAATAACCAAGATGCTGCAGGAGAAAGGCCTCAAGTAACTAAAATCCTTTATTCTGATTTCTGATTGCACAAGTTAAATCTATGCTTCTGAGGTATGCGTTTTGCACTGTCATGTTTTATGGCAACATTCTCTTTGATTTTTGCTTCAAGTGCCTAAATATTAGACATGGATCAGGTCAGCAGGAAAGTATACAAAGCACATCCTTTCTTTCTTCTCAGTAAGAACAGTAATTTCCTTGAACTCTAATTTTGTCTATTTTCCAATAGAGAAATAACATATTAAATGTTCTTATTTTGTTTTTTGTTTTTGTGGGTTGTTTTTTTTTTTTTTTCATTGGGGCAAAACTGTGCCGATTAGAAAATACAGAGTCTGAACATTATTGAAAAGACCCCATCAAATTCCATATGGTCAGCAGTGAGAAACATCAGGTCAGGGGAATCTATTAAGCTCTATTCAGGACTCCTATGACTATTTCAGAAAAATTCCCCCTTTTTACTGTTTGGTCCCAGTTCATTAAGAACCTTTAGGTCCAGCAAGTGAAGGAGAAAAAATGTGGGCTTTCCTGTTTTTGTCTAAAAATGTAATTCAGGATACTTTATAATGTATGATCTAATTCTTAACTCTTTACTGATTCAATATAGATTGGTGATAAGATTCCATCAAACACATTATTCTAAATCCCAGTAGAATAGCCATTGCCATTTCCAGATTATATCACAAATTATTATACATACAGTGCTGCAATAATGAACTTAAGTATGACATCATGAGGTTTTAGAGTCCAGACTGGAACGTTTAGAAGCACGAAATAGTACCAAAAAATAAAATATGAAAATTAAACTTAAAGTAAGGAAGAGACACTTTTGGATATATTTTGCTCACATCACATTTTCATCTTTCAGCATCATGATACCCCAGCAATTTAAAAAAGCTTTAGACCCTCCACTTGCTGTCTATATGCACCCAGTTACAATTATGTCCATTAGTTGCCTTAGCAACAGAGGCAGAGGTTAAGTCATTTTCTAGAAGAGGCCCAGTGCAAATTATGGCATTATACCAACTTATTGCCAATCGTTTTAATTAAAACATTTCGCTTTCAACTCAGCTAACAGCAGAGATCAGTAAACAGGGCAGATCAGATTACTGATATTTAAACTCTCCTGCCTTTGGAAAGGCCCACTGCAGCTTAATTACTGTTGGATAGGACTGATGGAGAGAGAGCGAAGAACCAAGATCATTCTAGAGAGGCTCAACGCATGAAAAATACAATATCATAATTCTAAACATGTGCAACACCAAATAAAACTGATAGAATTTCTGGGCACTTATCACTGTGCTGTGATCCAGCATCCGTGATACTGGCAACTAGAATACCTTTTTCCCTATTTCCAACATTCCTCTGCCACTTTTCCATTTCTTTCCATGAGGCAGTGGAAGAGGCAGAAGCGGTTTTCCCCATTTTGCCTTTTTGATGGTGAAATTTAATTTTTCATTTCCACAAATTGTGCTAGAGCTCAAGAAAACCAGTATATCCAGGCCCATGCACCTGGGAACTAGGGGAATGCCTTGAAGCCACAGAAGACAAGAGAGGTTCTTACACAGGTAACAGCTCTTAAAGGGAACATGGTGCATGCACTATAGGAAACAGGGAAACAGGAGACTCTGGGAATGTGTCTCAGCACAGGCAGAAAGCAGGAACAGGAACAGTCCAGCATGCAGCCACTGCTGTAGGATAGCCAAAATACCAATTTTGTATTGACAGCCAAGACAAAAGAAATCACTACCCACTCCTTTCAATGTAGCCCAGCAAGGGCTCATCTGAAGTGTTCATGTTGAGTTCCTCATACACCAACACCCCCAAGTCCTTCTCCTCAGGGCTGCTCTTCATATTTCTGGTTTAAAATACTGTGAAGGCAGTCATGGAAACAAAAAAATCAGTATCGTGAGTCAGCATCTTGGCTTTTACTACAATATTACTTTTAAACATTTGTGCTTTTATTTTGTTGATATAAATTGTCTTGCAGTACTATACTAAGTTCTAGCTGTTCCTTCTCCAATGGAAAGCTGGCCCAAACCTATTTAAATTCATTTAAAATATAGAAAAGAGCATTTTTCGCGTGTGGCAGCAAGTGAAATGCAAAAGAAATTATGCAGCCAATTCACCTTCTCGTGGCTCCTAAGTACATCAATTATTCTTCCCAACCAAATATCTTAGGGGTCTATATTTTTACCATTAAAACAAATTTATAAATCCTACTGCTAATTTATTGCAAACTAAACAGGTTGAAGTTTTTTTTGTTTTGGGTTTTTTTTTGTTTTTTGGGGGGGTTTTTTGGTTTTTGGTTGGTTTTTTTTGTTTGGTTGGTTGGTTTGGGTTTTTTTGTGGTTTTGTTTGGGGTTTTTTTTGTGGGGTTTTTTTCTGAGTGAATAAAATTCTGAATATATAATAATAATAGTAACTAATTCATGTGCTGATAGATTTCTGAAATGCACTAGAATATACCTTAAGCTGCTCTTTTATTATACATCCCACTGTGATAAAGAAGGACATTTAAAAGAAGAGGGCCAAATTGAACTAAGAAGAAAATATCCATTAAGAAAAAGCCATTATTCTTCTGCTAATTGCAGGAGCTAATCAGAATAATTAATGTAAGAGTAATCATAAAAGGACAACTACTCTCTTAAATATACAAATATATGTTAAAAATATAGAGCTCTTTCTCCAGATGACCACTTAAATTACTAAGATAATGACTGTAACACCTTCATGCAAACAGAATACTGGTAATTTGTAAAGAAAAAATAGTCAGAAAGAACATGAAAGCTTCATAACAGCTAAGTTTTCAGGGTACTGCAAGCCGTGAAACATTTTGATACTTTCTTTGCTCTTCCTCTGCTAATCACCTATTTAGTTCCACACACAGCAGTATCAGTTTGTATGATTATTTTGAAACCCTGAGAAGTTTGCCACACATTTTTGAGAAATAGAAATAGATGGTAGATACACAGAGTTTTGTCCCTGATTTCACAGATTACTGTGAAAGTAAAAGCTAAGCAGAATCCAATGATAACAACATAAAAACAAGACTTTATCTTGAAAGAATATAGCATTTGATATGATAAATCAGAAATCTCTTTCCTGCCCTAAAAAAGTTTATAACACAAGCCCCTTGCAAGCTTCCACCTAGCACTGCAAGTGCTTTAAAGTCTTATGTTCTGAAGTCATGTTAAAAGAACTCTTGTAAGAATAGGACCTTTTTCTCAAAAAGGCTATTTTTAATCTTCCCATCTGTCCAGAAAATTGTAAACGTAACTCTTATCCTTGAACACAAAAGCCTAATGTAAAAAAAACCCTCTATTTTGGGTTTTATTTTTATTCTTATTATTTCCAGATTGATAAATTGATATCAGAATTTTGGAAGGCTGATATAACAAAACCACAGATTATCACATACTTTTATATGCTGAATTCGTTAGTAATACTTAGTTTAAGGAGAAAATTTGACTTGCATCAAATATCGATATGATCAAACTGTCACTTGCTCATAATACTAACAAATATAACAGTGAAATGTTGAGGTGTATACTTTATAATGATTTTGGGGTTTTGGGGCATGGGGAAAAATGGAGATGTTGATGTTTCTTCATTCCCTTTTAATGAAGAAACTTCTTTTTAGAATAAAATATCAACTTTTCCCAGCTCTGCAACAAGCTGACAAATCAAACTTTCCTGATACCACACCCACTTGAATTCAAGGCAAGTTTTTAATTCATTTGCTAATTTGGGGCCTTATATACAACAATATAGTTTTTTCAACCAATTAATACCTCAGAAAAAGTAGGTTTTGTACACATCCAGTCCAAAGTTTCTAAACAGTTCCTCTTCTATTCCACGTATGTGATAATATTTTGGTGAGTCAAATACTACTTTATTGAGTTTTTACACCACTTATTTGACTGACTGCAAGGTTTGAAGAAATTACAGGAAAACTATTATGTTTAAAGCCTCATAAGGAACAGTTCAAATTGAATTTCATCACAATAAAGATGCTCTTAAGCCTACTGCATGCTGTTTCAATCTACATTTGATATTTGAACTCACTCAGAAAAAAATCTGTATTACAAGAATTATAGTTTTGACTGACTCATAATTAAAGCTTAGCTTCTTTTTAGACTGAAATGCAAACATTTGTGAATTCTATTACATTAAGCACTCCAGAAAAATACACAGGAATAAAAAAAGTATTGATAAATTTATATTCTTTCAAACCAACACTTCCACCTGTCTCTAAATTTTATTTCTATTTTAGTAGCTAGAAAAAGAATCACAGTTCCTTGAAAAAGTTTCTTTCAGTAATGATTTAAATTATTTACAAAAGTCAAATGGATTGAAGCTTAATCTCTTGAAACAAGGCAAACACTTTAATGGGGAAAAATTGCAAATAACAACCCAAATCAATCTCCACCACATTCCCACGGCTGGTATCCTTTAGAGAAACAAGAGGCATCCTGCAAATTAATCTTGTCCCATCTTCCTCACTGCTAGGCGTTCTGACTTATACAGGGATTTTTTACATTGATAACATATACACACACAGACATACCACACTCTAGAATTGCTTCTTTACATGGAGAGTTTGCTTGTAACACTCAAGAAACCTTGGGCCAGCTGTCCATTGGAGGAGGAGCAGAGAGAATGTAGTACTGCAAGACAATTTATATCAACAAAATAAAAGCACAAATGTTTAAAAGTAATATTGTAGTAAAAGCCAAGATGCTGACTCAAGATACTGACATTTTTGTGTGTTTCCATGACTGCCTTCACAGTCTTTTAAACCAGAAATATGAAGAGCAGCCCTGAAGAGATTGACTTGGTGATTGAGAAGCTCAACACGAACACTTCAGATGAGCACTTGCACCCTGGGCTGCATCCAAAGCAGCGCGGCCCACAGGGAGAGAGAGCAAGGGGACTCTACCTGTGCCCCACTCTGGTGAGACCCGCCTGGAGCACTGCATCCAGCTCTGGGGCTCCCAGCATAAGGACGGGGACAAGGTGGAGGGAGCCCAAATGATCAAAGAACCTCTCCTATGGAGAGACTGGGACAGGTTCTCCAGCCTGGAAAAGAGGAGGCTCTAGAAGACCTTAGAGAGCCTTTCCGTACCTAATGGGGCTACAAGACAGGGGGAGAGGGAGTTTGACAAGGGCATGGAGTGACACAACAAGGGGGAATGGATTCAAACTGAAAGAGGGCAGGTTTGGATCAGGTATTAGAAAGGAATTCTGTACTGTGGGGGAGGTGAGGCATTTGAACAGGTTTCCCAGAGAAGCTGTGGATGCTCCGTCCTTGGAAGTGTTTAAGGCCAGGTTGGATGGGACTTTGAGGAATTTGATCTAGTAGAAAGGTCCTTACACATGGCAGGGGATGGGAACCAGATGATCATTAATGTCCTTTCTAACCCTGTTCTAGATTCTAGGATTTAGTGTCCCCATAGAAAACAGAAGCTTTGCAAACTGATTCTTGCAGATTTTCTTCAGTTCCAAAACATTTTGTTCCCATAAATAACACCAGATTTCCACTTCAGCCACCAAACCTTTTATCACTTCCCTCTGAAATCTATCATCTGTTCTGTGAAATCTATGTTCAACATCACCCTTCTTTCAGCAATGTGATATATTGGAGGTCTGAAATATTGGAGGTCTCATGTTTATCACAGCTATCTGTGTCTTGGTCAAAATATGTAACCTATAAACAATTCCCTTGATGCAATGATTTTGGACTGGTATATGCTGATATTTTACAGTCTTCATTTAGACTGGGAAAATAGTAAATTTAATTGTGTGTACTTGGATTGTTTTGGTCTGCACTTGCTTATAACTTTTCCTCATGTAAAGCCCCTAATCCAATGTAACACACAATATTTCATTCAAATGAAATATTTGGGGTATAATGTTTTATATAGACTAAGAACACCAAGCCACTCAACATGTTGCTCAGGGGTGGTGCATTCATCAGACCAAGGGAGTTCTGAAAATCCTAAAATCCTGAATCAATCTATTAGAGAAATCAACACCAAAATCAACCTACTAAACAAGAAGTACATAAAAATGCTCAAACACTAACTATTAAGGCAATTCAGTCTCCTAAGACAGTATTATATGTGTATAAAACAAAGGGCAAGAAAGAAACTCTGGTAGTGTAGACATATGTTATGATGAGCAATCACATCTTTGAGTTAACAGTTTTTACACTGAGACAATTTTTTCAGCTACATTGAGAACAGGTACCTCATGCTTGCCTCAAAAATCTATAAGATTATTTTTTTCACTTCTTTAGAAGGCTGAAAAATAAAATTGACACAAATTCTATGTGGATTAAGAATTTTCTTGTGTTCTGGAAGTTTTCAGTGGGACAGGGAAAAAATACAAAGCAAGTGAGTCTCCTACTCTTGGGGAAGGCCTTACTAGAGAAGTAAGGCCCTATTCCACCTCTCTCCCTCTCACTGACTCATTATGTCAATGCAGATATAAATGAGAATAACCTCAAACCTAAGGCATGCAGCACACACCACTATCTAAACATTACATGGGCAAGCAACAGGAGATGTAAATTCATCTTGCTACCCTTAGAAATGGATCTGAGCTCCTATTTCAGTAACTATGGATGAGCCAACATTGACTGGGCTTTACTGCTGTTGATTTCTACCCACAAGAAAGCAAAGATTGCTGCTGCTGTTACCAATGGACCACCTGCCAACAAGAAACCTTAGTGAATGACACAACAAATGACACAATGCTTTATCTCTTAAGTGAATTATACAACAAATGACACAAAAACCATCCTCGGGACCACTCAGACTCAAAGGGTAACTCCGTTCACAACTCGATCAGGTGCAAGAATTGCAATGAGCCATTCTCTCATTTACAGTTTCTGCCTGAATACCTGCACACTTCTGTTGCTTACTTCTCCTTACTGCCCCTTTGGGAGCCATGCCTGTTAATTGAAATGGCCCTCCTTTGTAACAGTCAGCAGCAGGTTTGATTACTGTATTCCAATAAATAATATGGCTGTATTAATTCAGACAGAGCAATTAACACACAGGCCAGACATTTTTACTGTGCCACTTTTACTGTATACTACCAATTAGGTGTCTCTATCTGAAATACTATCCCCTATTGAAAGCCAAATAAATTCAGCTGCAGATTGATGTTTCCAACAATTGTGTCCCCCATTTAGTAGCATCTGACAGCACCTTTCAAACCCTGATCTTCCCTGCCCCCAACTTGCATCTGGACTCACACTCAATCCTTTCTATCTGCCTTTTATTTTTAAGGAGCAAAAATTCATGCTGATGCTTTGAATCAGATATTTTAAAAATTACATTGGAAAATTAGATTCACGTTCCACTTTCTGCTATTTAGATTCACCATAACTATCATTCATATAGAAAGAAAATAAAATGTATTCTTTAGAAAAAATAATATTCTATCAAATCAATGCTAACCCTCTCAGATATGGAAGTGTAGGGGAGAAAGGGAGGTATTTGTAAGGTATCATAATATTTGCATAAAAACATCTCTTCCATCAAGAATGTTTCATGACTTCTCAGAAATTTAGTTCTCAAGGAGCACAAAGAAAGAAGTATTTTGATAAGTTGTATATGCTGAACGGGAAGGAATCAGGATAAGCTTTATTCACTGCGAGAGGTTTTCTGAATCAGAGCTAACTTTAAAAATGCTGTATCATTCTTATGGATAAATCACAGAAGTAATTACATTCTTTTTGTTCTTTTAATTGTTGTACATCATGTGGGCTTTATTATGACAGTATTTTTGTACATGTTTAAGAACCTAAAAAAGTTCTTTGTATAAAAAGGCTTTATAGCTCCTTGCTTGGACAATTTATGGTGTTTTTCAAAAAGCCAGAGCTATTAGCCTAATTTAGATATCAAGTTATCACAAGAGCGTATGGAACACAGAAACTGAAGCCATATTTGTTTTTAAGGGTATTTCATGCTTACATTCTCTTAAAGTTACAACTTTAAAACTGAAATAAGACTTATCATTCTCTGTTTTGCCATATCATCATTTTCATTTGAATCCTGATCTAAATGTCTTCAGGAACAATTATCTTTCTAACTGTTGAAAACTAAAAGAAAAATCTACACCATTAGCGATATTCTGAGCATAGTCTAAAGGGAGCATGAATCCTTGACTGAGAGGAACATATTACATATTTTCTTATCTGTTAGTCTAGAGTAAACCTCTTAAAATATAGTCATTTGTTTCAGCTTATAAAATAAACAATGAAGTTTGTTATTAAAGCTATTACATAGAACAAGAAGGAAATAATAGTGGTTTTATACTTTAGAAAGGTGAACAGATTGTTACCTTCCCTCACTTGATTACATGCCTATGAAGACATTTAAGCGTTTAGCAGTACAAAAGGAATTCAGAAACCAGGCAACATTTCACTGTATGGTTTCTCCAGAAACAGGTTTCTGACCCTTCATTTGAATAAAATCCAATTTGCAAAAAAACAATGGACAGAAAGCATGAAACACCAATCATGGTATAAGATATTTGATCCTGACTGCTCTCTGCATTGTATGATTGTGCACTACAAACCCTCCTGTTGATACAAAACATCCGACTTCTAGCTCATGACAGTTCTAGAGAGTGATAAACACTTAGCAGAATAAAAATTACAACTGTGAAGTTACTGGGTGTGCTGCCTTTCCCCCTGAACTTCTCTAATTCCTTAAAGCTTTCTTCAACTCCTCACTGCATGGGCAGATATCAGCTTTCTCCCCCCAGAGTCTCTGAGCTGCTCTCCCACAGAGGCAGCTGTGAAATGAGACAGAGCCAGCAGCTTTACAAGTTTCCTTAGGGAGCCCACAGGCACTAAGTGCCATAAGAAACATAAGTAACATAGAAGGAATCACTTCAGCAGTGTAAAATCTGCTTCCTTAAAGCTTCACAGCAGCCAGCAAAAGCAGTCACACAGAAATATGGATAGACCCACTGCTATCTTACATTTGGGATCTCCTATAAATTCCACAATCAGGCATAAATTAACGAGTGGTGCACTGCAATTCCTTGAGAAATGAGTGCAACCTGCTCGCACAAGTCAATTGGTCTTTATTATCTTCCTCACCTGACTTGTTAATTTATTTAGCTATAAACCCCCCATTGTTCATGTGCAAACTAATACTGATTCGAGATATAAGAAAATGTAGTAAACTTGATGTTATTTTAAAACCAGGTGGAGGTGCTGACAAAGTGAATGTTGACACCTTCGAGCACAAAGCTTAGGAGCAGGAGTTCCTGAGCTGAAGCTGGCAGGAGCATATCACGTTCCTACCAAGTCAAATCAGCAAGCAAGAACAACAATTGATTGGGAAGTAAGTTAGAGGGCAATTCTTAAATAAGTGGTTTAGGAAGATTCTGGGGTTTTCAAAAGCTGTCTCTAAACCACATAAAGCTGCCTTTCCTTACAGCCTAGATATAAGAAAATCAGGGCAAAAGGGGAGGGATGCAAATCTCCAAAAAGATTTTTTTCCTTTCAAGGAGTCCTCTGATAACAGTCTATCAGTGCTGCCCACTGTACTTGGCATATGAAGAAATGGGAACTTGGTAGTTCTCCAACACTCACATAAAATATACACTGGTCTTAAAAACAGGAATGACTGCAGATTTCAATAGTACCAGAAGAATCTGATGAGCAGCATGAAGTATTCTAGTAAGGTTTATTTCACATTGTATAAAGTCATTACCTTCAACTCCTCTGTAAAACAGACAACAGAAATAGGTAACTAAAGAACAAAGAGTTCTGGATAGAAGCACTATTGTAGCTAAAAGGTAAATAAATCCCAGGGAACAAGCAGCAGCCACTAATGCTGTTGAAGGAGTAGCCTCCCTTCCACTGAAAGGTGAGTGACTCATAACTGCATGACTCAGTTCAATGATGCTCCAAACTCAGGAAAGTCATCTCAAAGTTCTCGAGTTTACTCAGCAAATAATAAAAAGAATTATCAGCTACATTTGACAAATTAAACTTTTATTCTGACTCAGCTGCACTTCTGTAGACAGTACTAGAGCTGGTCATTATTTGGAAAAGCTGTAAAGTCTCTCTTGTCATGCCTCTGTCTCTCCTATTGTTTCTCTAATCTGTTTGGAGAGCATCCATAATTACAGAGGCAGCGCCCCATCACCATAAACTTTCCTTATTTTCTGTCTCTCCAAGGGATAAAAAGTATTAGTTGTAGCCTTTCTACACCTCTGACTGTTGCTCTCATGTTCCTTTTTAATATAAGGACTTCAAATTCCATCTTTCTCAATAGATTTCCTACAGCACTTCTCTTCTCTGAATTTCCAGTCAGGCCATCTTTCCATAAAACTGTGGGCCATTTGAAGACAGATGCCTCTGAGGTGAGGCATTGATGCCTCACCAATGCCAAGCAGGGCAAGGCTATTTCATGTGTCATGCAGATTCTACGTCTGTTTATAAACCCCTGTTCAGTATTCACAACAGCACAGAATTGCTGACTCAAATTAAATTTCTGATCAACTAAACCCCTAAATCCTTTTATGCAGAAGCTTTTGGTTAGCCTGTTTACATCTGTTCCTTAAAAATTATTCAACATGGCTGTTAGCAATTTTTTTTTTTTTGTCAGAGCAATTATGACAAAGTAAATATGCCTACTGCAAGCATATTAACCAGAGGAATCTGTATTTCATAACTTACATGGGCCACAACTTCATATAGAAGTACTGGCAGCTCAGACTAGACCACAGCATTGTATGTCCTAATTCCTTTTTCATTCCCAAGAACAGTATATCTGTTTCATAAACAGTGGCACAACAAATACAGCCTTTGGGCATGTGGAAGAGAAGCACAGGGGACCTGTACAGTATGTACAGTACCTTCTTAACATGATGGAGCCTTCAGCAGGACAGATGTCAGTCGAAGGCAGCAGGGCCCTATGTCTAGAACTGCTACAACTCACCAAATGCATCTGGCTGGGTTTGTCTCCTTGTTGGCAGTGACACTGTTATTCACCTGCAGCTCAGTATTAAAACATCTTTCTGATCTGTGAAAGTTTTGCAATGTGGTGATAATTTCAAAGGAGATCTCTAACTTAGGATACTAAAAAAAATTTACTCTGGCTGATTTATGCACTGACTTAAACTTTTAGGACCAAACTTTAATCTCTGCAAGTTTAGTTTTACTACATTAGTTTATAATGTGTAACTTCATTCTGTTTAATAAGATTCAAACCAATTCAGAATATCTAAAGGAAAGCCACTGTATTCTGCTAAGTTGAATCTGCCAGCTCTATCTATTCCTGACTGAGTTAAGCATTTACAGTGTGAGATAGTACAAAGCACAGAGAGGGGAAGATACCAGATCAAAAAAAAAATGGAAAAACAAAAAAATCCCAAAACCTAAAGTGCTAGTGACTACTTTTTTACTTAGTGCTGATCCAGAAAAGGGAACATTAAAACATATGAGATATTAACTGATGTTTGCTCCCATAAAACAGTTGGCATCCTCAAACCAAAGCTTCTATTGCCCTTGTCAGTATAGCAGTATAATGGAATAAAGCACTTCACCATCAGCCTTGTTATTCTTTGCGCTCTTGGAACACAAGAAACGCACACCACAAAATACTGTTTAAAATATGCAATAAATTGCACCCAAGAGCCGTTTCTGATACGTAATCCATCTTGACAAGCTTTGGGCTGATTTTGCTGGCCTATTGACCCTGCCCATAGGCAAAGCATGTCTCTTTGCCACAGCTAATCTTTTCTGGACACCCCTGTCACAGTGCAGCTCCGTTTGAAACAGCTGAAAAGGTCAACAACTGTCTCTCCACTTTCAGACTGAACTCAAGTAAATTCATATCGAGGCATCCAAAGTGCTACAATTTGCTACAGGATCTCTGCACGGGCACTTTGTTCTTTTTTGCCATTTCCTTCCCCCATGACTCCATCCACCACCTTCTTGAAGCTTCTTTGGCTTATTCATACAGTTACAAAACTTTTAATTAAAGATCTCATTCCTGCATTTTATAAAGCTATGCATGTCTTGCAGATAGCAACCAAGGACAAATTCAGAGATTAAGGTATTTTTATTCATCTTTTACCCAGACACAAAAGATAAAACCACGTACAACCTCTAGACTTCTATTTTCTCAGTCTGGACTCTCATAGCCATTGCAGTCACTGGAGTAATTTCCAGATATTAGAGCAGTAGCTTAGCACCTGCTGAAGTGAAAGTGAGAAGAGATCATCTGTTCAAAGAAACTCTCCTTCAAATAACTCTACTGACTGTCCCTCACAACTCAAATAATGTCTCTCAGATATTCTTGCTGGGTTCCTAAAAGCCAGAGCAGTCACCATTCATTTACTGCTGTTTCCAAATGCTTGACACTAAGAAGGGAGCAAAACCCACTATTGCTTAGGCTACAAGAGCCATCCAGTTCTACAGCACTCATTACATATTTGTAGTACAATGCCTACAGGAAAGAACTGAAAGATGGAAATTTTATTGAATGTCTTATTTAGAACTAACTGGAAGAGTAAGATGAAGAGCCATGGAAATTGTGAAAACTGCATATTTTTGCCAAGGTATCTAATAGACTATTTTAGTTAATCTTATTTCCATGTCAAGTCTTATAGGTTGGTGAGCTTTCAAATCAGATTGCCATTAAAGGACCTGTTTTGCCACGGAAGAAGCAGCAAAATTACTTTTGACTTAAAAGCAGGCATAAACCATTGAAGGATAAATGAACCTTTGATCAATATAACATGCAGTATGGGGAAGAGGTGATTTCTTTTTCCTCATCATGATCAATCATTGCCTTCTCATTTTTTTCCTCTGCCATGAAAATGATAGATTCCAGGACATATATTTTTTAAAACCTGAGGAAAAATATTACTTTAGAGATCTTTAGTTGTACATATTGAATTTCCAAAAAATAAAGAATTTTGAGGCAACCAAATGAAAAGATGTGGTAATCTCCAGCTCCGATTTGATTGAAGCAGAACAAATTTTATGTTCTCGTGTATAAGCCAGTAAAACACACTGTAACTTCCTATTCTTTAAAAGATAATTATAGTACTTCCAAAGTCACAAAGTGGCTTAGACTGTCAAGTCAAGTACTTTAATGGTCGGAGAGCCCTGTGAAGATAGCAGGTGCAAGAACTATAAAATTGGCCTCAGAAAGGTTAAAGTATATCTGACTTCTGTTACTTTTCTCTCCCAAGCCAAATCCCTAAAACTGAATCACCCTTTTCTGCTTAGCTTTGACCCAAAGCTCACATGTGCCAATGGAAAAGCACTTGACTTGTTCATTTTTCATAGATAGTTTTATCTCTTTCATTACAAGTCATATACAAACAGCAATATCAACAGAGAAGTAACTTTCTGATGAACACAGAGCTCTTTTTCTCCAAATACACTGAAACAAATCTCATTTGAAAAAAAATTATTCATTCCCTGAGATTATTAGTCAATCAGCACAGTTGGCACTGGAGAAGTCTCCAAGAAGTGGGGCCCCTTTGCAGAATCATTTCTAGCCTACCATCTCCCAGGTACTTGCCAATAACTTGATGCAAGCAAGCCACACAACTGCCAGGTGTCATCAGTGCAAGCAAGGTGTAATGGCTTGCTTGTAAGCAGCAACAGCAGAAGCAATGAATATTATCCATGAACACAAACTATCCAAAGGTAAAATTCACCTTTCAAATCCATGGGGTAGATTTTTACCCTAAAAACAGTATTACCTTGTCCCTGAAAAGGCAGCACACAAAGGAAGATGAGGAAGTATCTAAGAGTGAAGACATTTTCTTTGTGCAGATTCTGTTATTGTAATCTAAGAGGAAAAAAGAACACAATCTCTTACATACACTTCACTTGTTTTCTTTTTTCATATTCCCTAAAAAATATTTCTGAATAATTTCTGGGTTTTCCCTCTCCAAAGTTCTCAAAGGAACAATCAGATAAGTAGGTTTTAACATGCAGAGAATGAGTCTGGGGCCAGGGCCAGGGCCCAGTGCTATTGCTATATAACAGAGAATGTCACCTATGAATAAAAGTTACTGCTATCTTGCAATTTCCTGCTGTCACAAAATAATGAAGCTACTGTTAAAACGATGGCTCTGTTTTCGTGGATATATTCCCTTCCATCTGCAGCACACACAGTGAATAATAAGGTATAATATAACACACAGGACACTAAACCTTTGGCCAACATGAAGAATTTGAACTGGCAACCTCCAGACTTACACATGTGCCCTGTTTCAGTCTGAGTTTAGAGCTAAGCAGCTGAAAGTTAGCATATTCTCTGTAGATTTCCACAAAGTAGACTTAGCAACCATTCACTGGGAACACACAAAAATTACCTTTTACTACCAAAAATCTGTTTATTTGATCTAGAGCCTTGTTTCCTATCTGAAAATAATTTAAAACACAGATGTGTTGTTTTATCACAGATGTGATAGGCTTACAGTCAGCCCCAGGCCAGGTCCAAAGTCTAGAGGATAGGCTTACTATTATATGGTTCTTTCAGTTTCCTCTTATCTTCCAAAGATTTTGCACTTCTGATGTGCCCTCTGGGATTTTTGGAAATCTAGGTCCTGGGTTTGGCTGGGATAGAGTTAATTTTGTTCCTAGTAGCTGGGCACTGTGCAGTGGTTAGTTTCACATTTGAGAACCATGTTGATACCACACTGATGTTTGGTTGTTGCTGAGCAGTGCTGACCCTAAGTCAAGGACTTTGCAGTTTCCCATGCTCTGCCACTGAGCAGGTGCACAACTATTAAACTGTTCTTATCTTGACCCAGGAGTTTTTTCCCTTTTTTACCCCTCTGATTCTCTCCCCACCCCACCAAAGGAGAGTGAGTGAGCAGATGGATGGTGTTAATTTGCTGGCTGGAATTAAAAAACACCCAGAAGAAAAGAAGACTGGGGTTAATATTTTGCTATAAATTTATATTCTGTAAGAAATTCTATCTTTAATAAAAATTCCCACAATGTAAAGGGAACACAGATATAATTGTGTATTACCAACTTTAGGCACTATACAGTTACTTGATATATCCTAATTAAACAAATAAAAAGAAACAAAACAAAAACTGCAAAGCACACTAAAAACCTAAACCACCACCTAAACCCACATTAATCATTTGCAGTTCTGTGTAATGATGTAGGTGAGGATCCAGACACATGTTGGCTGACAATGGGTTTCCAAAGAGTTAACATATTGCAGCCAGAGCTGTCTCTGCCAGCAACTGCTTTTCTGTTTAGTTCTATAAATGAAATTTATTAAAACCATTACATGCACAGTGATGCCACAATATCCAGAGCAAAGTTACTAAATCTAAAAGAGCTTTTATTTAATCAGGAGATAGCTAACAGATGTAATGACTGGGGGGTGAGGCAGAACCAGGTTTTACATTTAGACCCTGACAACATGGTTTTATCACTTTCAATAATGTAGATTCCTTATTTCTCTAAATCTATTACTTTAAATAAAACATGGCAATTTCTAAAAATGTCCCATTTATTACACTCAAACCTTTTTGCTCACTTGTCCAATTGGAACCAAATATTTTCTTGTCCTCCAAAAACCTACTCTGGTCATTTTTTTTTTAAACAAGCAGCTCTATCTCCCCATCCATCTTGTCTGCACAAAGAAGGGATAACCTGCAGCTGAATTACAGAAAGCCTATTCTCCCAGTGGGATCTGAGATAAGATAGACTGCATTAACCCTAAGATTCATTTCCCAGCTAGGAATTCTCCCTAACTCTTTTAAGAAGATCACAGGAAACAGGCTGGGTAATGGTAAGAGGTCTATTGAGTGCACTTTCATCACCAGCTTTCATGAAGAGAGAAATGGTAATAAGGTCACAGGAACCTGAAATGCTGTGGGTGGCCAGAAGACATTTCTACACCAGCATTTCACTCTTGATATGCAATGCAGTATAGGCCATGACTATCCAGACATCAGGATGCTTTCTCCACATAAGATGAGTTTCAGATGAAAATCCTAACAGATTATCCAGTTTGCTCATCCTCCCCATACAGTTTGCTCCCTAAAAGGACTCATCAAAAAGTTATTACCTACATAACCATCCTTTTTTAACTAATTGCCATTTCAAGACTGTTATTTGTAAATTTTCCAGCTTCTTATAAAAGCATGGACATTCTCACCTGTCGTCAGGTGTCATTAGAGCCATCCTCTAAGCTACAAAAACCAACCAAATATTTTGCACCATACTGTCAGTGTCCAAAATGCTTTCCACACATTAAAAAAACCCCACATAGATGTTAACTCAGAACAAAGCGATTTCAAAAACAACTTTACTTTCATAAATTCTACCAAAGTACAGAGAATGATCAGTATACAGCAGTTCATTGGAAAAATCTATAGCTTAGAAAGTTGTCCTGCCCTCCCCTTTTGCCCTTTACACCCATATAGCCCACAGGAGAACACAACCACAAACACTTATTCCACTATAGCCCATAAGCCAAGCCTACCTGTAGATTCAATTGATTGGCTCAGCCCAGTGCAGTACACTCTTTGCACATTTCCTATTGCAATGAGAACATCAAACTGCAAAGCCATCAAACTTCCTACTTCTGCTTCCCTGATCCAGCAGCTCGGTGAAATCTCAGACCAGATGGAAAGTATTACTTTGGGAAAAGGTCTCCAGTTTGAAAGTGACTAGAAGGTGAACTAATTTCCTCATTATTTTCTGTGTAGCCATAATTAGCCACCATCTTCTGAAAGTAAAGAGAGTTCTTTGACAGATATTTGGGAAGATCCAGTGTATTGAACTGGCTCATTTCTTTTTCTAAGTCTAGATGCTAAGATACATGAGAAAGCTGGGCTTCCAACAAATAATATTATGAGAGGGCTTTAATTTTGAATTATTAAAATATAAGTAACTATTGAAAATAGAGTTTATATTAAAAAACAACCCTATGTTATACAGCATAAATTTCAGAAAAGGAATTAAAACCCTACTTACTAATGCTGCTTCCACCTAGTTTTTATAACCATGACCATAACTTTCATGACAGGGCTGAGACATTAACTTATGGTAATTCTGAGCCATTCCTTCTCTCAACATCTCAAGGTGGATTGGACAGAATGATGGGACCAAAATTTTACCAAGCTAACTCAGCCAAATTGTACACTATATTCACATGCTCATCTTCCTGTCCAGGTCTTTCAAGAGCAACATAAACCAGATCTTTAAGTTGTGCACTCATTAGATAATTCACTAAGTTTGCTCATCTGTTTGAGTATACAACAAAGCAGTTTGAATTATCTCAAGCTTGAAGCTAATGATTTTGATTATCGCAGTCCTTACATCTGCTCTGCAGCTGTGTTTTCTACAAAATCGATAGCACAACTGATTTAGTGCCCTCTAGGACAGCTTCAGAAAATTCTTCTACAGTTAATGTAGATGCAATTTTTCTTTGCTCTGCTCCTGGCTGAGAACACAGGAAAGGTGCAATGTCAGGACAAATCCTCTGACTCTCAGTCAGGCTGACCTCCATAAACGCACCAGAATCAGAGCAGCCGCTCTGCCCTGCGATGTGTGGCAGGCTGTGCACGGGGAGCCCAGCTCTGTCACCGTGCATGTGCAGCACAGCCCACTGCTGCTCTGCAAAGGGAGGGACTGGCAGCAGGTCTGAGCAAAGCCGGGGCAAATACTGCTCCCCACCACTCACAAGCACTTACTGGGCACTGTGCTAATAAACAGGAATTGTGAAGAGTCCTTGTCTCCAAAACTCTATCTTCTGTTCCCTCTTAAGCCATCATATAGGGGATACATTTTAGCTTGATAAATGCATGCAAATGTGCACCAAAGTGAGTGTGTGCTCTAGTTTTGTCCCTATCTTGATAGAGAAAATTTTCCAGAAATTAGCTGTGTTGCAATTTGCATATGTCTTTAAGTTCAGGTGACCCTCCACTTATTTACTTCCATGTCCACTTCAATAAGAGGAATATATAATCTTTCACAACTTAAAACAAATAGTCATCAGCTTTACATCATCCCAGTAACACCCAGTAACATTTGTTCAGTTATGAGGTTATAAAATTCCAACTTTGTCTATGGTTAATACTACCAAAGAATTATAATATAACTAATGTTGTATTAATAGGAAGTTCTGGTTTTATTTGAAGAATATTTTTAATAAACATGCAATTGGAAAAGTCACCAATGAAGATGAGAGCATCATACTCTCTCCCCTCTCTTAGTAATTGTATGCTGAAAAAAGTTAAAAATATTATGTGGACTAGTTTGGCAGGCAGGTCCTGATAAAACATATCATGTTCTTACCACACAATCTGACGCACTGCACTTGGCAATGTCTGCCTGGCAATGGACAAGAAATAAATTAGCACAGAGGCTGAATGACCCCAATCTCACTCAAGACATTTGGTTCCTTCATATGTGGGTTGAGGTTATTGGCAGAAATATTAGCAATCAAAATCTGCATCTGGCCAAATATGTATATTATTTATGTGTGTTCAAGATACTGCAGAAGAAAACATCCTCTCCCATTAAAATCAATAACCAATTCCTAATTCTGTATTTATAACAAGATACATAAATGACTCACTCTTTAATATCTCAAAAAAACCCCAAACCACATCCCACCTCAAAAAAACCCCAACCAAACAGAATGAAACTCCCAATATATCTACTGTTTATTGTGTAAAATCCCTTACCATAACAAATTATTTTTATCCCTCCATTTTCAAAGTTATCACATTGTAAATCTACCCAGCTGGGTAGTTCAAGATGATAGGTATGCTAATCCCCGCTTTTGTTTCTTTTCTCAAACAACTAAACAAGTGCCCTTTAAAAATAGATGTAATTTTTGCATTCTGTCTTGCACCATCATTTCTAATTCCTGTGTTTAAGAGCACCAAACAAGACAGGCAGCTGGCTGGGCTATGGACTAACAGTGTCCTGTACATGGAGTTGAGAAAGGACAGTACGGCTTTGTAGACCTGATCTGCAGCTGCATGGTAGATCCAGAGTCTTCTGAAGATGGGATTATGGATAAATACTGAGTATTCCAGTGCTGCAGTAGATTTTACATACCCTAATTTTGCTGGACTACTGCTCACAGAGTTGTAAACATTGTCAAAGATACTTTTACAATCATTTTGCCATTAGCATCCTTATATCAACGTTTGCCATGCTTCCTTTAAAAGATTAAAAAAACCCACACCCAAACTGTTGATATTTTAGCTAGTTATCGACAAGTCTGACACCTGCTCTCACAGCTAATTCCCCACGGCTGCCTTTGCATAGGTGGCTCTTTAAAAGTACCATCAGAAGGGGGGAAGGGGAGGGAAGCTTATCTTCTCTGCTACAGGCAGTCCTTTTGTTGTGAAGATTCTGACACGGATAAGGACTTCACTAGCTCTACTGGGAATTAAACCAATTGACTCTAATAGGTTTTAATGTATAATGATTAGCTCATTTATAAAAGATTCTACCCAATCCTCAATTATTCAGATACGGGTCAAGATCAAGGGAGTACATCAAAACAAATCCTGCACCTGCAGAAGGATTCAGATGTTAGTTAAATGAGAAACAGATCGATCTAAGCTCATACAAAGACGTGGGGAGAACTGTGTTAGAATTCAGGATGGTTGGGATATCACCACTCCACGTAATGCTATTTAAAGTATTCAAAGTGCATGCTGCTTTTCCTTTGCCAGGCTGCACGAAATAGAATCGTGGCTTGTGATCCATGGTTCACAATTTGTCACAGATGGGTACCATTTTACTCTCAAGAAAACATTAATATAAGCAGTTGAGCTATAGATTGATAAATGCATCTTGAGCAGGAAAAGCTGAAAGAAAACTAACCATATCATACACATCACATGACATGCCATTAGGTTGAGATTCACCAGCCTGTAAGAAAAACTGGCTTTGTTGAACTGTACTGGCTTTGTATTAGTCTTTCACGCATGGCTGATGGAGGCAAAGTAATATATTTTAAATGAAGACTATAAATCTTGAATACAAGAAATTTAAGCAGAAAGGATATCAATTTAAAATACTGAAGACCTGATCTTGTTTGGTTTCTTGATAACTAAAATCATTAACCCTGGGAGGAAATTTCACCATCCGGATAGTCTGCACTTCCTTTCCTTCAGCTATTTGTTTTCATTTAGAAAGGACCAAACTAAGGACTAGTTTTTCCTCATAAAAGATGCAAAATCTAAAATCTAAATTTTCTTTCCGTTAAAAAAAAAGGAAAAAAAATCCACTAATTCTGGTGTTGTTGCCAATACTCTTAAAATATCTTAACAGAATGTGAAATAAGCTGTTGAAATGTGTAAATAAAATCATATGTAAAATTGTTATGACTCTTACATGTCACAAGTCCTCATCTGGGCATCTGACTTGCTTAAGGATGAACAAACACTGAGCTCCAGTGGAAGTATCAATCAGTGTTTTTGCTAAATGTTAAAAATGGACGTAATTATTCATCTCAAAGGGCACTGTCACATTTTCTACCATCTCTATAGCAAGGCTGGGGCATAAAAGTGATAAAAATATTGAACGGTGAGTATCAGAAGCAGTTATACAGTTTAAGTTGCCTGTGTATTTTTGGAGCTTTCTAGAGACTGATGAACATGTGTAGATGTGACAGAAGCACGGCTCTAAGCTCAGGTGAGTGACTAAAATCTGCCATCCCACACATGCTCACTCTCTAAAGTCAGCTGACATTCACCAAGCACATACTCCTTGTGGGATTTCTGAGAACCACAGAGGTGTGAAGCCAAAAGGAATTTCAGGAAATTGTGGCTTTTTCCCCCCTAGTCCTGTTTCATAGCAATGAGCAGTTTTACAAGCAGTATTTTCCACATTCAGTTTCTCAGTTGAGTAAATGTTTACTCAGATGTTATTATCAACTGGGATGCTACTTTAACTGTGATACATCTCAGACTCAGTACTCCAGTGGTGACAGGACCAGCCCTGTGCATCCTGAAGTGAAACAGAATGCTATGTGCATCTCTGAAAATGCAATTAATCCTCAGTGAGGCACTAGGCTTTCCTAAATCATGTTTTTCTCCTTCATGTTTTACAAAAGAAGATCATTGTTCCCATCGAGAGCAGACTTGTATCTCCATCGACCCAGCAGGCCTGCACAAGAAACCTAAATTGCCTCATAACCAGCTCATGACCCCAGTGCCTTTTAATTATGTGGGTTTCCCTGTGGCCTTTAGTTAACGTAGACATGTGGGGCAGGAAAGGGGGAGTTTTCACCCCACACAGAAGAAATACAGGCTGTGTATTCAAACGCACAGATCTTGTTTCTTACTTCTGAAATGTGTACCCAACATAAATTCAACAGTGCTTATTTTCAAACTGTAGTGCTCTGGTTGCCAGCCAAGAGCAGCCTAATTGCACCACCCCTGCTGTGGCTGCAGGATCTGCACACACCTAAGCACACCCGAGCCTGGGCAGATCACTCAGCAGCAACAGGGAAAGAAACACCTGAAAGGAAAATATGTGGGCAGCCCGTTCCACCAGCTCATGCTGAGCACTTTGATGCTGCAGCATAGCTGGGATCCATGGTCAAATCCCACCTAAGTCTTCAAGGAGGTAATTTACATTCTCTCCAACTATTTTACCTCCTAATAGAAGGTGCTGGTGCCTCTTTTCATCCTTAGATTCAGACTGAACTTGTTTATACACTAGAGTCAATGAGTGGCTAGATAATCCCAAACAAAGTACTATATCCAAATGAGAATACTCACTAGCCACAGAAGGTTTTCTGATGAATTAGGGTTGTTTATGGCAAGTTTCACCTCTTTTCTTTCATTATTAAGGCATCTTATCAGGTATTTATTTTTGCTGTTTAAAAATCTTTTTTTTGCTCCCTTTCTATTTCTAAAGTAACATAGAGGCACACATCAAAATTAACATTTTCACTTTCCAGCATTCCTCAAAGATTTCTGACTGTTTACTGATCATTCTAGCCCAGTTTCACTGATATAGCTTTAGTTCTTCTCAGAATCCCGAAGCAGAAACTTAAGAATCTAGGGGATTTGCTTTCAAATTTGCCTTATCAGCATAATTCAAGAATGAACTTGAATAATCAAATAAGTCTACCAATGTCTACAGATAACTAACTCCCTTAAAACTGAATTAACATCAGAATTTCTCTGGTACAGCTCCTGTTTTAGCTTTTTACTAAATGCCTGAAATGTTACTCTTTGACATTTTCTATTAATTTGCTAGCTGTACTGTGCATCCTCATTTAAGTGATATTTTGTTTTGGGAAAAATATCTTTAGTGATCTAAGAGGTCAAATATTGCCTCCCCTTCCATTAGGTTCTAAGGAAGGGTGCCTGTTATATCCAATTAAAAAATCACTGAAACACTTTAAACTCATGTTTGTCTTGCTTCCTTGCCCTGTGTACCACACTGCTCTTGAGGGTGACTTTGGTTCCCCTGCTGTGTTTCCTGACTGGAGGATGTTCTGCCAACCATGGACAGATAGCCCCCTCTGCCAGCAAGTGGTAGAAACTCTCCCTGCATCTGAAAAGAAAAAAAGAATTGCGAAATCCACATCTACTTTTCAAAATTATTTTTGAAATAAACATCAATTCTCTCAAATCTTTTGTGGATATCCTTCACTCCCAAAAAGTTCTAAAACATATTGATTGCATCCATTTCCCAAGCTATGGAAACAACTCTTCTGAAAATACACTTAGAGGATTTTTGTGTGAGGCAAGGTGGCTGTCACAGAGCACCCAGTGGTGAAAGGATTCTTGTAATTTTCCCTGGTCCCAAATGCAGGCATAATACTGAAACAAAGCTGCAGACATACCAATAATGAAAGTCTGGTGAACCACTTACTCTTGACTCATAGGAATGTTGAATGCAGAATATCCATTAGTTTCCTGACAATGTGGATGATTTATAGGCAAGTCTGATAGCACCACCTATTATTAAGGTTGCTCAATACTTCCTATTCTGTGACCCCTGGTTTCAGTCTTTTTATGCCTTTGCCACCTGGGATGAATTTTGCATACTGATGCCTGTCTTCAGCAATCCTTGTTGAAAGTTCAACCCTTTCAGGAGCAAGACTATTAAGAAACATGATGTTTTTGTTCATATTTTACAGGAATCTGGGAACCTCATTGAAATTTTTCATTATCTCTTATTCTGCAAGAACTTGAACTTTGGCAGAACAGAGTATATTTTTTTTGTTTTCATGTAAGAAAATCTCCAAAATATGGAAATTTATGAGCACATGAAGGGAGGGGGAAGACACCAACAAACAAAAGAACATGTTTTTCATATGAACTGGAAAAAGAATACCAAAACAAACCAAACCAATGAAGATCTATTACCAGTGAACAGTTGCTATTTTTATATGAATCATTCCTCCCTAATAATACATGTTCTAGCCCAAGGCTATGGAGAAAAGGGAAAGCTTGGTTTTCTCTCCTGGAATAGTTGTTCTTTGGTGTCCAAAAGAAACAAGTTAATGTAGTACTGGATTTGAGCACATTGCCTGAGACTGAGAGCAGGGTGGCTTTATTAACGCTGTGCCACTGTTTTCAGTGGCGATGTCAATTTATCTACTGACAGAGAAAAGCCTCTCTGTTATCTGCTGCTTGTACCCTGAGCGCTTCTGGGCTTTGGGTCAATTAACACATTCTTCCAGGCTGGAACAATTATACAATTGATGGTCTCGACTACAGTAAGGAATGATAGTGCCAACAGCAACCTGAGACATTTTCCTGATCCTATGCTGAAGAGGGCCACACTAAAAATATTCCAGATTTGATATATAAAACATGTGCACACCTAGAATCTACTGATGACAAGCAAGACTCATTCAGCCAGGTTTTCTTGTCAGGGATATGTAGAAACACAATTATTCCTGGCATAAACACAGCAGAGTACAAAAAACTAAGAGATTCAATCCATCCAGGAAAGCAAAAGGGAATGATTTGTGATTCCTTACTCAGTGTTTTGATAATGGGAATCAAAGTTCCAGTGCAATCGCAGCTCAGCTGCTTTTGACACCTGGGAGGAAGAAATGATCTGTACATGCACATTCTCCGTAGGAAATGCTAAAGGTCAGACACCCCAGCTCCGTAACATTGACTTCAAATTGCAAAAGCTATCTCCAAGGAAAACTCCAGCAACGAAAAACAGTTAAACCATTTTCTTTTTAGTTGCTATCTGTTGCTGTGTTTCCAAGAGTCAAGCAAATAGACCTGACCAGAGGAATTATGCAGAAAACCACAACAGCCCCAAACACACCAAACATCTGGATAGCACAGTCAGTACATGCCTTTACAGGCATGAGCAGCAAGGAATAAAACCAGGGATGCAAAGGCTTGTCAAGTGGTTTCTATATCACATCAGGTTGACAGAAATGTACAGAGGAAAGACCAGGCTGCTGTCCCCACTCAGAAGAGCAATCAGGACACTTGCAATGCCCTTACTGGCCCACTGCAGCTGCTGGAGTCATCCAGCTGTCAGAGCATCATGCTGCTCCTGCTACAGCCCTTCACGGCTGCCAGCTCCTGAATTACTGGAAAATTACTTGGCAAAATGACATGAGGATAAAAGAGAGAATCCCAGAACCTTCCCCATCACAGATGAAAAAGAATGTTCCATTGCTATCTGTGTGCTCTGCTAAAGAAATTAAATTAACTGACATTACCTCATTTGTGTATCAGTTTTTAATAAGTCTTATGCTAGATGAAAAAAGGAAATTGCTGAAGACTGCCACAAGTGAGCTAAAGGAACCTGAAGTTTGCACTACTATGCTACATGTTATTGCTTGTGCTGTTTTCCTACAGCCCATTTCATTCCAAGTGGAAACTCAGTTTTCAGAATTTCCCAAGGATTTGGGAAAGCAGCAGAGGTTAAAGTAGGGAATGGAACACATGCCTCAGGCAATCCAGCCTGAGCTTAGCTGTCATAAAAAAATCTCCACAGCCAAGTTAGGTTATTGAACTCAAATGGCCCAAAGAGAGATTTGTTGAGTTAATTTGGTGTAAAGGCTGTGCACCAATATTGAACTTCAGTGGAAAATGAACAATTAATTGGCATTTCTCTTAAGAATGCGCAACTGTAAGAAGATTCTACCAGCCTAAGATTTCAGCCAAATTGTCCCCTTTTTAGGAGATACTAACAACTTCTTCCATCAGTAGTGTTGTTTCTAAAGCATTTCTACTCTGTTATTTGTCATTATTTCCACTGCATTGCTGTGGAATATTTAAAAATGTTTTAGCATCTGTAATGACTTTTTATGTCATCTGTAAAACTTTCTTGTGCAGTAAACAAACACAGGAACCCTGAAATATGTTTAATCTTCTAAATGGGTCCACAGGAGGAAGTCACACATATTTAGGCTTCTATTCCTTAGATGATCTCTTACCAGATTCTGAACAGCAATGAAAGAACATACTCATTTCACTATTCCTCAGAAAGATTTCTGTGTTTTAAGTTTCACCCATAAAGTCCTCTGAAGTTGCTGTCTTTTTGTGATGTGCAAGACAGATATGAGATGAGAGACAGGTTCTATCAGAAAACTTACAATCAAAACACCAGGAATGACACAGAGAAGCAGGAGTGGAAGACAAGCAAGGCCAAATGAAAAATAAAGCCATTGAAGTCACGTGAAAGGATACTTGGTCAATGATTTTTTGTATGAGTCACTTTAGGGGAAAATATTAAATGCTATATTTCAATAACAGTACCTCTAGTCTCTTAAGTAAATAAGTATCATAAATACATTCATTATTATAACAGCACTGCACAGCAGGTATGAAGCAACATTCCAGGAAAAGAAATAGGATATGGTAAAATAGTTATGCTGAGCTGAGGAGTTCCTCTGTTACCATGAGAGTTTCTCCTAGCTGCCTGAGCTTCATATTAGAAAAAAAGATTCTACCTTCTCACGCTCTGTTAATGTAAACAGTAACTCTGTTTATAGAACATAGCCATAGCTTTGCATTCCATGCTGGGACAAACAAGACTGAGTGACAGTCCCCTTAACAAATGTGATTGGAAGGTGGAAACTCCATCCTCCAATCCACAGGCTTCCTTGCACCTGTATAAAGGTGCCCCCTTTAGTGAATAAAGGGGCTTCCTGCCCTGACCTCGATGGAACCCACATCTGTGTCCATGTCTCATCCTTCCCTGGGAGCCCACGTCGTGATATTCCTCCTATACACACATATTCTATTGCATCTTTACCTACCATATCTCACATATATACATGCCATCATTCTAACTTCAAAGTATTTTATCAAGCCAGCAACACACACAAAAAGTTTAACAAAATTAACAAACAGACAGACAAAAAAAACCCCACCCAAAAAACAAACAAACAAACAAACAAACAAACAAAAACCCAAAAAGAAAAACCCCAGAGTAGTTTTATTACAGACCACATTCATACAGAAAATACAAAGTTAATTTCCCACACAAAAGTATCTAAACAGAATGGTCATGACAAAAGTCAATGAAGTCATAAGCAGACTTTTCAACTCTTCCAAGTTACTGGCAGCCCAGAGAAGTTTTTCACAAGCTCTATGTGACACTTTTAAGTCTATTTTAATGAATATACCTAGGGTAGGAATTCAGCCAGGATCTCTGGAGTGCATGGAAAAATAGAAAGGTAGCTGTGAGAGCCTGCAGAGAGTGTGAAGAAGAATCCAATAGAAGAAGAGCTTCAGAATAAGCATACCTTGAAATTCTGTCAGATACAATATGCCTTTTTATCTTTTATATACATAGGAAGTTTACATATTAATGTTTGCATGATGGTAAATCGGAGGATTGCTTCATTAGATTTGAAGGAGCACTTCTCCTCAGGCCAGGCCTCTGGTTTGACTCAGATTGAATTACAAAGCTAAACAGAACAGGAAGGATCTGTGCTCCTAATTCTGCTTGATAGATCACTTTGTCATTTTCAGATGCCAGATTGAAGATAGCCGCCTCTCCCTTGGCAGGGAACAGCGTTTTTAAGCTCCAGGCTATCAGAGAGAGCAAGCGCCCACAGTACGTGCACAGACTGACAGTTGCATTAAGATGTTTCCTGCTGCTTCTTTAAAAACTTATGGCAACCTGCTCATTATGAGCCTTCTGCACTTGGAGAGAGTTAAATTGGGTGAGATGAAGTGGAAGTCACAGCTGAAGGTACTCTGGGCTGTAACACAGCAGAGTAACCGCACACCTCTGCAGATGTGCTGACTGGGGAATCATCCTATGAGAACAGGGACCAGGTTTAGTGGAGATTATGCAGAATGAATGGGAAAAGTCTTCAGGAAATTAGTTTTTTCCCATTCTTTCTGAATCTGAGGGGATCCAAAGGCACTTCATTATGATAGCTGTTTCATGTTTAGTTATGGTTGTTGAAAGCTCATCTCTTAATTTGCTATATAACTCTCAAATTGCTGATTAAGGAAAAAATAGACAAAATATGAAGGCAGATCTGAGAACATGTGGAGCCCATAAATGGAACAAATTCATGGCTTGTTTTCACTTATCCCTATTTAGTATTTTTAGGGGGCTTTTGTTTTCTGCAATTTATCAGGTGCAAGCTGAAAGGATATAAACCAGACTGTAGTCACTGTGCATGTGTACACACAAACCTATAAGCTGAAGTAATGCAATTCCATCCCCAGTCTGGAACTACTGAATCTCAGACATACAGCTAAAAGCCTGCAAAATCTCCCCACTACATCCTATTTTCTGGTATACTAAGCCACACACACACACAAAAAAATGGACTTAAAATAACAAAGGCAGAAGGTTTCAGGGGTTTTCAGGCAGTTGGTAACAGGCTGCTATTCTGCTGTAACTGTTTGAATAATAAGTGCACAGGCCCCTGGGGCTCACTGGCAATGAAGTCTCAACTATTTCTGATACACTACTACAATAACATGTTGCTCTTCCACAGCACCTTTCCCATAAGATGGATATACAGAAGAGGAAATAGTAAACTGCACAGGCCCTCTAGAGGTAAGGTCAGTATTACTTACATTTGATAAGTTTTGTATAACCTAAATATAATGAAATAGTCATACCTAATCCTCACTGAGGAATTTTCAGGCATCTCAAAAAACATTTCAGAGATGAAGTCTGGCATTTCTGTAGACAAACAGAAGCAGTTTTCCCAGGCTAAAGCTGAGAATCTGGTCATGACCATCTCCCATCCTTGTTCAATTTTCTAGTCTCTATCCTTGATAAATGTTATTGTAAGCAAATTTAGTCACTATGTCTTAAAAAAACTTTAACTTAAAAAAAATAATAATATTAAGGCGATTATCATGCAAGACCTATTACCTAGAAAAATAAGGCTTATAAGAAATAAACTGCTCTTATGCAGGAAGCCACATGTACAGGAACTAGCACTAGAACACATGCAGCTGCTGAAGGAAGCTCCTTCCCTTGTTCCAGTCAGACTATTAACTAGGAATCAGATCAGGAATATTGCAACTGAGGGGCAGAAGGAAGACAGAGTGAAAATCCTGCTTATTTGAAATACAATTGTCTTCCAAAATTCCACAGGAACAGCTGGAACATGCAACTGCTCCAGTTAAAAACTGGAGAGGAGATTCTGTCCTTAACAGTGTATAGGCATGAGTGGATAAACATGGAGCAGGGTGCATGGACTAGACAAAAAGAGAAATAGATCAAATCTACTTTCTTCTACTCCCACTTTTTCTGAATTCTCACCATTGTAATAGGAGCTCAGACAGCTGTGCATGACCCTGGTGGAGCCACAAGAGGCTCAGCTAAAAGAGCTCACACAATGGCCAGGCTTTGAGAACCAACCATGGAAGCACAGGAGAGCAACACTGACTGGGTGACCTCCAAAGGAAAAAAAAACATGGCCTTGTGCTCTGTAGAGGAATTTGACTTCATGATTTCTTAATCCTTTCTTAGACTTGGACCATTTGGGGAGGAAGTTGTTGGGGGATTTTATGGTAAAGTGTAAAGGAGAATATCAATGGAAATTGAACCTTTCCTTACTTTAAATCACTCAGTCATTTCAAATAAGGTTAGTTGTATAAGCTAGAAAAACTGATCTAGATGAACAAATGTGTTCTGTCCTAATCCATCTGTGGTGATGTCAACTCTTTTGAAATATATCTTCATGAAAAAAAAGAAGAAATTCATCTTCAAGAAAAAGATCCTCAGTGAGGTCAATCAGCAAGCCCTACAGGATCCTGAACTTGTGGTAAAGCATCTGAGATAAAACTCATCAAAAGAAAGTCCCAAGTTTCATCCTTATACTTAGCTAGACCCCACAGCACAAAAAGTTGAGTTTTGGGGTTTTTTTCTTAGCTTGTTTTGTTTTATTTAGCTTATCTGGATGGGTTTTGTAATACAGATGAACATGTAGCCACACACAGATGTTGTTTCTAGCACAAAGGAGGGACTATCTAGCCAGATGCAGGGGAATAGATACATACAAAGAATAACCAGTTTTGAGAACACCAATATCTGTTTACATATTTCCAAGATTTGCTTTGACTCAAAATGCACATGGGAAATTTTTAGACATGTATTTTACTGAGAGACTGTGGCAATTCACAGAAACAGAAAGAAAAAGGCAGTATCATTTCACAGATCAAGGCTAGTCTGAGCATCTGATAGACAAGCATATGACAGTGGCCCCAGGAAGACCAGTGAGGACTCTTAAAAGTTTACACAGCGTGGTAAAAGGTAGAAATCGAGTTTATTTTCCTAGTCCCCACATTTATTCAGATCATATAATCCAAAAGGAAGATGAATCTACGTCTATCATTAGAAACGTTATTCAATTATATTCAACTAAAATATAACCATTTTTAACAACAGAGCTATATTAACAAATTAACAAAGCAAATTAACAACAGTGCAGTTGCTGGAGGGCCAAGGAATGGAACAAGCACAAGTCTTACAGTAATCACTTAATACATCATGAGAATGTAGGAATTCATTTGCTCTATTATTTTCAATAATTTGCTCAGCTGTTCCGCAAAGAGATGCACCAGGTACTTGAGTGGAAAAGTACACATCTTTATTATAACTTTTCTCTAATATGCTAGAGCACTGGGACCTGGCATGCCTGCCTTATCATCTAATTAAAAAAAAAGGAGATGATTCACTGGAAATGGAAATATTCCTCAAGTAAATTGCAACCTCTGCTGTGCTTTGGTATTTGTAAGCAGTAACTGGAAACTGTTGCATTTTTTGCCATGAAAGAAGATAATACTGATGTTTCATCTCAAATATGTGCACAACACATCAGAGTCAGTGATTGTCTCCACAATATATGCACCAGCAAACACTGCCCTCAAAGGTTATTACTGTTCTGCTGAAACTGGTCACAGCCCTGTGCTGTGCCAAAAAGGCAAGGCAATGCAATTCAATGTTCCACAGGAAGAAAGTTACCACTGGTAAAGGAAGAAAGCTTGAATGGTCACAAAGGTTGTCTTCACCTTTATTTGTCTCCATTTTGGTTTCCAGATCAATCCTTGGAACAAATTCTAGGACTTGTCTATTGTTTACAGTACTGGTGTTAAAAACTTCAAGAGAGAAATTAGAAAACCAGTTCAGTGTATTAAATGGAAGATATTAATTTGACTAAGTGTAAGTGAAACGGCACTTGGCAGCAGGAGGAAGACAACTCCTGCACTGTCAGATGCCACAAGAGAATCCTCTGCCAAAACCCTCCAAAAAGATATTATGTTAAAAGCACTACATCACAAAAAGCTCACATTGGCAAATCATCACTCCCCCTTGAACCATCCCTGTCCCAAGGACACCTTCTGCCCATGCAAGCTGGAGCTCTGTGTGTGTTAACCCCTCCACAGACATTGTACATTAAGCAGGAAACACAAGTAGTTCATAATATGACACAGCATGCCCTTAACTCTTCTAGATTTTACTGAATGAGCTTCATTTAAAAACACAAAACTATAGGTTTACGCTCAGTGCAACCCCAAATTAGGCACAGTTTACTTGTTTATTTGTGCTGAAGTTGGATCAATATAAGCACACCAGACTTGTTGAGATAAAAACTGATCCACCTAACATCTAAGGTTTATGAGAGGTATTTTTTATGTGTCTTAAATAGAAGAATGAATCATAATTCTTGACCAGTCCTTATCTGGATTTGAATTTCACGCATCTTTTAGAGTATGAAAACAAAGCTAATGGATGCTGCTGTGACTCATATTAGCAATCACATCACATTAAAAAAAATTCCATTCAAGATGGAGTGCTTGAGCTAGAGGGCAGACTGCATCCCCTGGAAACTCAATTCCTTCTCCTCTTGATGAATGTTATCACTTTCTTTATTTCAGTGTTATATCATTATATCGACCTGATCAACTAAAGCTCATTTTAAACCAGATCAAAATTGCAATTCATTCTTCTTATGAAACTGTGAGAATGAACATTATGTATGAAAGTCAGACTGCATCACTCTAAATATCACCCAAACACACAAATCCTGTTCTCATTTTCTTTCCAAGCAGTCCCATTTTCTTTCCAAGCACTAGTTTGACAAAACACAATTTATCACTAACTAGAAGCTTGGCATATCCAAAGTTGCCCCAAATGAGCAAACGCAGTAAATCTTTTCCTGAATATAATGTACTTTTACATTAGCAGGCATGTACACCAGCTGCTGAACAGTGTGAGAGACACACAAGGCTTACCCAAACCAAAAGGCTAACCATCCTGATTAGCCCGTGTACCTGGGATTCTTTTGTCTTGTCTTTGGCATTGATTTAGTGAAAATAAGGTCCCAATTTAAATACCTGTTATAGCAATACATACAATTTTATATATATGTGTGTACAAAAATGTACGGCTTTTTCTGTTCTGCTTGAAATTATTTTTGATGCCCACCAAATGCAAGAGGTGAGATACAAAAGATTTCCTGTGTGACCATGCTAATGCCATGAGGAGAGAAAAACTAATGTGGTGACCTACCACCTCCCCAGGCAGACCATTCTGGTATTTTATCACTCTTTCCATAAAAAACTTTTTCCTAATATCCAACCTGTATTTCCCTTGGTGCACCTTAAGACTGAGCCCTCTCATTTTGTCAGTTGCTGCCTGGAAAAAGAGAGGACACTTCCAAGTTTTAAGCTTAATGCAGGGTCAGAGAACAATTTTGGTTAGAGAAAGCTCCTGTCTGGTGGAGTTCTGAGTGTCTCTGTGGATGGAGGCTCCACCACCTCTCTGGACTCTGGCTACTCTTTTTTCCTTGGTACCTCACAGGATTTTCCCTCATTGCCATTGTATCTGTTGTCCCTCATCTGCTTCGTCTTCACTGCACCCTCCCACTGGGTAGATCCAGCCCTGTCACTGAGCTGGGATAATGCCACAGCCAGCCTGTTCACACCACCTGCATGGTTTAATGCATCCTTCAACAATGCAGCTATGAAAAATCTCGTGAGCCAGATATTCTTTTGCCTCTTTTCATTCTCTTTTATAGACCATCCTCACTGTTAGCACCAAACCTGGTTACAGATATTTGAATATATTAACCTTGCAGGAGTAAGAAGAACTTATCTGGCACATGCCCAAAAGTTCAAGCATATATCAGCTTCTGAATCTGAGCCACTTGTCTGTATTGACACTTTTAAAAAGATTTAAACTACAAAATTGGACCTCCTCCTAAGTAACCCATAAGCAATCTTTTTCTAATATCAAATCTAGAACAAAGAGGCTATTATATAAATTGGCAGAAGTATGTTAAAAATTAGACCAAATATTTCCAAACCTTTGAGAAAACATTTTATTTTAAAACTCAATTTCAAAAATTCTTTAATAAAATCTATATTTATTTATCATTCTTTTCCAGGTTAGAGGGTCAGCTCTGACACAGTCTCTGCTGCCTTTCCTATTTCTACCTCAAATTTCATTATATCACGAGAGGCCAGATTCAGACCAGATGTTACCAGGCAAAAAAAATCAACGGACTCCTTCAGTGAAGAAGTCAGGCCTGTTTCCTAGAGCTGAATTCAGCTCCACAGGCTCTCACTGGCAAAAACACTGATGGTGCCGTCTGCCCACTGCAGCCAGACAGAACCATCCTACTGAGGAGACACCGGGAGCCATCGCATTTCCCACAGTGGGAGCAATCTCCCCTGAATCTCCACATGGTCGGCAGCGGGCCATTAAAGCCACTTAGGATAACAAGCCCTGTATAAACAGATTAGCCAACAGACAAGTTTTGTCAATATTGCTTCATCTTCTACCATGCAACATTCGAATGCTGGTTTAGTGTGGCAGAATGAAAACTAAAATCTAGAAAATCTACAATGTTTGAATAAATAATGTTTATTATGGAAAATAATATTATAATAATTAACTCAGCTTTTGCATCTGTGACAGTATTTCATAGATCTGGTATTTGACAGTGAGGGAAGTGCTAAGTACATGAAAACGCAGACAAAACCTAAGTGAGGATTTTGTACAACAGGAATTCCTCTAATTTTTTTCCAGCAGAGCAAAGGAAGTTACAGCTTTCCACACGCTCCCATTGAACTGAGCTAACCCTTACAACACGGCTGGTTGAAAACAAACTCAATTGCTCAACATTGGTACTGCAGCTTTCATTAACACAGTTACTGATGTTGGTCGTTCTGTATATTATTGATCAACCTCTGCACAACACCTCTCTGGAAATGCGGGGCTGTCTGCATTTCCTGCAGCAGTCCCACTTCAATCCACCTTGCATGAGGCAGTGAGGGACAGGCTCTCCCCTGGCGGCCCATGGGACTTCCCACCACTGCTCCCATGCCAGCTCAGTGCCCTCCATGGGGCTTCCCAATGCAAAGGGGCTGCCAAGCTAACAAAATAAACCTCCTCAAAGGCAAACAACTAAGAGGGCAGCAAACCACTGACTGCTGGCAGAAAAACTGGCTCAGAAGCAGAAGGGTGGGATTTTTCCTTTCGCACCTGAAAAAGTGGAGGCAAATCAATGCCTTCATGCACCCTAAGTCAATCATGCTCAGCTCAAAGATGGGTTAAAGCACACTCATATTATGGACACCTCAGAGAAGAAATCCATCTGTAGCCAGTAAAAAGACCTCAAACTGAGTGGTACCCTGCGTTCAAAGAGCAACATACCTGAACTAAAGCCTTAAAAGTCTGAAAGCCATAAAAATTTAAAAAAAAAAGGAAAAAAAAAGGACAGATAAAAATATAACCCCAGAATTAAAATTGTGATCTACATTTAATTACATTTAGAATAATGGTCTCCTTAAATAGATCACTTCAAATACTAATGCCTTAAATATAGATTGGAATGTTCATTGTAGGATGTAAAGCCATACCATTGAAAGATTTTTTGAAGAAATTCAGATACTCAAATAAATGCAGAGTAATTTTCATCAGAAGAAAAAAACAACAACTTTTGATCAGCACCTTTCAAATTTGCAACCACTCTGGCAAATATTTTTGTTCAAAAAGAAGATGTCATCAAAATTTTGCTGCAATATTTTTAAAGTAAAAAAACTGACACATTGTTTCAATGCCAAATTTACTTCAGTTTTAACACTGAAAACTAATGTAAAATATTCTTCTTTTGATTAATTATTTGAAATAAATAACCTATTGATTTCATTGCATTTTACATCCTTTCATGTCAGTATCATAGAGCATTTCACTGGCAAGGAGCGAAGTTCCCAAATTACTATTTTCTAAATATAAGGAGGGTTTATTTGCTGCATATTTTACCAGGCATTTTTCTTTATCCTTCCTTTCTCCCCCCCCCCCATTCAGCTTTCTTATACTTAGATGGTTTCTCACACACACCACCAAAAATATAGAGCACACCTAATTTTAGGTGTTAATCCAAGTAAAATCTGGGTAGTGAAGCATAACAAAGCTGACTAACAGAACCAGAGGAAGCACAAAGCACTCTCAAATACACTCAGTAATTTCATTGCTCTGCCAAATGACAGCAAGCCCCAGGTCTATCAGCTCTCATCCAGACAATGTTCTCAAATCAAGGGCAATTTTTTTTCTTTAATTTCAACAGGAACAAGCCTAGAGCTGAACAAAATTAGAAATTATGGACTTCACGTAGATAAAATTATCTAGCAGCTGTTATGTGGAAAATTAAGATTATTGCAGTGGTACCTACTGGCCTTAAAACACTTGCATTTATTAAAACATTATCAGGAGATAAGAACACCTGTCAAAGTCTTGGAAATTAAATTTAGGCACAGCAAATATACACTTCTTAGATGGCCTAAATGGCCAAAGCTTCAGAGAAGCTGAAGAAACCACACTTACATATAGAGCCAGCATATATGCTTTTTATATGGCAATGATATATGAAAGATATAAGTGTATAACACATACATATACGTGCATAATGTATATAATGCTGTATAATGCTTTTTGAATGCTTTCCAATTTTGATAAAAAGGTACAGTTCAAGGTGCTGTACTCTGTAAGATATTTTTAATGAACTAAGTTTAGCCCTCTTTTATTTGTGAGTATGAAGAAGAAATTATGAAGAAGAAATGTGGTATAAAAAATGTTAAAAAGTTGAATTTTTTAAAGAAATTAGAGCAGAGTTCATACATGTCCTACAAACAAAAATAAGAGACAAACAAAGAGAGATCTTTAACTACTCTCATTTCTCTAAATAGCTAATAATGACTCTTCAGACAAATCATTTGTGTTCCACCACTCCAAGTAGAAAATCCCATTTTGCCATCCAGACCACCGTGGGGTATTCACCCATGTGGCAGACATTTTCCCTGCTGCTGCTGAGCTCACTAAACCTGACACTCCTGTGTTCACAGTATGGAAATCATGGGAAAAATTACTTAACTGTCTGCACAAATTATAAATCCTTCACAGCAGGTTTTCTTTCAGGCTCTCTCTCTACGACACAATCTGCTCACATAGTAGGGTAAGGCCTGCAGGACCATCCAGGGCTTCTGGGCTTCAAACTGCAACCACTAAGATAAGACAAGATAAGGTGTGGTTACATTAATCTTCCTTGTTTCAAATTGTAAGTGCAGGTTCCTGTCAGACTGACAAGACATGGTTGTTACAAGTCCCATGAGCTGAACACAGTTCTTTGACAAAAAATTTTAGGAGACAAAGCCAAACATGTGCAAAGGCAACACAACAGCTAACACCTAATCAAAAATTTACGAGGAACATCACAGAGAAAAATATTCAAAGCCTGTTTAATTCAAAGAGTAATCTTTCCTAGGATTAGTCCAGGCCCTTACTATCTTACATAATTTCACTGTTACCTGCCTTTATTCGGTTCCTTTCTGTCACCATCAAGGGCAGAAGCCATGTGGCACCATTGCCATTGCCACATCATTATCTGTTGCAGCAGAAATACAGCAATAAGTAAGCAAACAAACGATTCTACTTTTTTTTTTTTTTCTGACACCACCAATACAGGGGAAAGTAAAAAAAAAAATCCAGAAGAGCCCCAAAGCAATTTAGTCTGTGAATATCACTGCTATCAGTTACCACAGTGGAAATGTTGTGGGAGTCCTCCTGGCCTGTTTGTACATGTGTGTACTTGTTTTTACAAAGTTCCCCACCAAAAACAAAACACCAGCGAGCCTTGTGTCTCCTGCAGAGTTGATTATATTAGATCATTTTATCTTATTGACAGAGGGGAGAGACAGGCTGGGTGTGATGAATGGCTATTGTTATACTCTACCTGACCACCCTGGCGCCCACCCAGGCATGCAGCCTGATGGCAATCAGGTAGCCTGACTCATGTGATATTTGACAAAGGATAGGTCAAGATCCTCCCCCATCTGTTATCAGGAAAAGCCTTCTGTCTCCTTGCAGCAATACTGCAGTGTTACTTTTACCTGTGTGGAAAAATGTGTGGAAATGAGAAGTGCAGTTTGCAGGTTTCCCTGCTATTGTATTTACACTATTAAAAAGGAGAATGAAACACTTGGATTGGAATAAATGGCATCTCTGTTCTGTCAGCACAGCCTAGCAAACACATATGCTTAAAACAGACCGCGCTCTCAAGTACCCCCGACACAGTGAAATGTGAGCATCCACGGTTAGCCACCCTTATCCGTGCTCAGCTGACTAAATTACCAGCCTGCTAGAAAACTCATGTAGAACTGACTCACAGGGAAAATTTCAGAAGATACCAGACATTAAAACAAATACAAGTGTTTGGCTGTCTGAGGTATGTAGCTGCAGCTTGAAAACTCAGAAATGAGAGCACTTCTGTTGTGAGAGAAGAAATTCCAGGAACTGCAATATGGAACTGCACACAGGGAATTACTAATACATTAAAGTAAAAACCGTCTTCTAACTCTAATGATGTGAAATAAAATACAGAATGATGGGCAGTAAGTGCATCTGTAAGACCAAGCAACACTGTAACTTTGGACCATCTAACCTGAACATCCAGAGACATCTTATCTTTTCTACTGCAACTATAACCCTGCAACTTTTTTTGGAAATATTGCAGTACTAGATTAGATGATACCGTTCCATTCAGCCACACAACCTGTGATGTAAATTAATTATAAAAAGAGCACCTTCCACATTCAGGGGCACATTCACTTATAGCTCATATGTCTTATTGCAGGACATTAATCTTGTTCAATATGGGACCTGAATGCTTCTAGGCAACTTTTCTTGCCTCCACCACAAAACGAGATAAACTTTTTGCTACTCTTTCTGTATAGGGTTCAGCATTTGTAAGTCTGCCAATACTGACAACAAGCAACTTACTACAATAATTAATATCCCTTAATAATTTATTACTAAAGATTGTAATTTTTTTTTCCATAGAGTTGCTCTTGAAAGATTAGGCAGGCACATACTTTCCTCCTCTTGAAGCTGGCCTTGTTGCTAGGCAGCAAACAAGAACATCATCATACACTTTGGAAGATCTCATCAAATAAATTATCATCTTTTTTAATTTGTTTTGACCTGAGTATAATACTAATACTTTTCTGTTCCATAGTTTGTTGGGTGCTTTGGTATTAGTTCATTTATAACTTGAGGCTCTTATTTTTTTTTCATTCAAGAAAGTCACACGCAACAAATTCCTGTCTCCGCAGGTTGAGGAGAAAGATGATCAGCTGTGGAAAATTATTGCTAGCTAGCTCAGTCAAAAAGCAAAGCAACATGCCCAAACACAATATCACTGAACAAAATTTAGCAAAGCTAAATCCCCCCATGGAATATGGCAGCTAGCAGGCTGAAGGGCACAGGACCTGAGCACAAAGTTTGTTTCTTACAGAAACCCTGGACAGCCAAGATTCTGATTTTCAACCCTTGCAGGACAAACTGATGAATTCAGTAAAAGTTGAGGTGGAAGATTAGAGCCTATTTCAATCTAGAATTGCACAGATACTTTGAGAAGTTACACATTGTAAATATACCACCCTATATGATGTGGGTGCTTATGGATGTTTTAGCAGCAACCTGGGTACTCTGTCATAGCAGCTCTCCAGGGTGACGAGTAAATCATCTCTAGCCTGGAACTGTAACACATCACAGCCACAGAGTTCTCCAAAGGGCTTTATTGCCCTTTATAAATTATTAGACAGTTAGGAGACAAATACTTCTGCAAAGTCCACAGTGAGAGGCAGTATGGCAATGAATTTTCTAGTCACTTGCTATTGATTGTCATGCAGTTTGGCCCTATGAGAGCAGCATATTTAAATGAAGACCTCCAATAAATGCAGTGCCTTGAAATGGTGTTTTCTCTTCCATTTCTGCAGCTGAAGCAGCTCCCTGTCCTACACCAACAGAAACAGCACCATGCTACTGAAAGAGCTGGCCCTTTTTCATGGAATGCAATGTGTTGACTTGGTGTCACCACTGAATACTGGCCCTGTTCAAACAGCTTTTGAACATCGGTGCAGGAGTTTGCATTCCTGCTGAGTGGACTACAGGCCCCTCAGCTCTGAGAGGAATGTGCTACACCCAATTTGCACTTGGTAGGTGAAAGGAAGAGCACAGAGCCTAAGGCAATGGAGTAGTGCAAACTCATATAGCTGGTAAACATCCACCATCTAAGAAGCTTAGAGAAGTATGATGATGAACTCCATGAAAATGGGTAAAACAACTCTTGTCAATCCAAATTACTTAATATAAAAAAGATTTTTTGTCAAGCAATTAAAAGTCATACACAATCCATAAAATCTCTTTCTAATGACCATGAAAAGGCAATAAAGACTCATTATACAAACCTTTCTCCTAATATTTTCTACTACAAAAAAAAAAAAAAACCCTAAGGCCCACATTGCATATTTTATAAAGCACATATGTCACTTTACAAACATCCTCATAATGCAGTAAAACTGCATTCAATACAGCAATTTCTGCAAATAGGGACAAAAATCACCATTTTTCAAATTATAAACTGAGGTAACAAGATTTCCCATTCATGATTATGTAGAAAATAGGTAATTACAACAAACCAGTGAACCAAACATTAGTCCCCTAATGCATACATTTTTATCATCAAAATCTGTATCAGTCTAGAATATCACCTTTTTTTCCTTTCTGGAAAATTACTGTTGATGGCTTATTCCTACAAGTAAGCTGCATTAACATAAAAATGGAAAAATGAAGTGTTCATATTTATTTTTGTTCGAAATCACATCTCTTGCAATGTCAGTCTTAATCTAGAATTTAGAAAATGCTGAAGTCAAATACAGAGCTGCACCATCAGGTTTACGTTTCAAGTTCAAGATTATTTCTTGGAACATTTCCCACCTGATAAAAAGGTTTCTAATCATAGCCTCAGCTAAGACTCTCACATCCTCTGCTTCTGGAGTGCTTTTGGCTTTGCATTTATAGTCTGGGTCCCAAGGGAGAATCACAGATAACAATTCCATGCACACAACCAAACACTTCACAAACATCACACCATGATGCAGCCAAACAGGGTTGTCAAGTAGCACATGTGACACAGATGGACATAGCCAGAGCCAGTGACAACACAGGCAAACGTACAACTCCTTTTGCTTAACTAATACATGCATGTTCAAATACATCACTCATTGCAGATAAATATTTATACTCAGCTTTTGAGGTGCCTTGTGATAATCTTGCTACTCAAAATACTAATTTATGCATATTCTATCCATATTGAGCTGATCAAAACTTGTCTTGTCACTATGAATGCATATTTACAGTAAGCTCTGAAAGTATTTATATTTAAATTATCACACCTCTAAAATCCCTCCTTCAGAAAAATTACCTCAAAATCTCCACACAGGTTGCTTGTAGTCTATGTTACTCATTGCAGGTGAGAAATGATCATTCGTTTATGGTCCTATCTCACACCAAGGAGTTTTAAGCCTGTGATATTCACAGGTCCAAAAATCTTCTATTTCAGCAGATTGAAGAACTGCCCAAATTCCTAAGATGACCTTTATGTGTTAATTAAAACAACAGTAAAATAATTCAGACATTAAAAAGTAAATCCAGCACTGACAGAAAATAAGTGCATATGCAAATGTTTAGATCTTTAAAAATTCATCTGTGTGCCATTTCCATTCCACGGGTGATAAGCAAGGTTTTTATCCCTTTGGCTGACATGACTCTTACTAATGCTTAAAAGCATGCTTCCTACTTCAGCTAGAAAGTGTAACTTGTGAAGTATTTGATAACAAAGGCACAGGAAAACAAAAATATACTATTTGTATGTTCTTTTCTGGATATATTACACTTAGGAAAAAAAAATACAAGCCTAAAATCTACACAGTGCTGGTTGTAATCACATACTCCCTTTGAGGAATTTACAGGAAGAGATGCTTTTGAAACCTTCACATGTATAAACAGTTAGCAGACACGATGGTATAATATTTTGCCTCATCATTTTCCATCTATTTAAGATACCAAATTTCTATAGGGAAAAGCCAAAACTGAAAAAAACCCCCCATACTTAAAATAACACGTTTTGATTCAATTTACCTAAGAGGCAAAGGACAAAACAGGAAAAAATTACAATGATAGAAAGATTTCTCCTGTAGGACAAGATTGTTTGATTCAGCCTGTCCACACTACGCAGCATCTGATGACAGGCTCTTTAACAGAGCTATAAAACATGCTAACAGTGCTATTAAGATTATTTCTACCATCTCCCAGCACAGGCATAAATGCTCTTGGCACAGTCACATTTTTACGCGCCTATGCCAAATTTCAAAGAAGCTGCAGATAAGACAAGAGAAGTAGAGAAATAGACACTCGTTTGCAGCCTGGAAAAATCCAGGTGGATCCCCTCCCACTAAGGAAAGACATCACCAAGTAAGGTCATAAGGCACAAAGACATGTCAGGCCCTAAAAGAAACAGTGCTCCTCCAAGAATGTGAGGTAGGTACCTAAATAATGGGTAGAGTTAGAGGACAATTCCTCAAAAAGCATTCCAGAGATAACTGGGGAGCTCCAGGATAATTGGTAGTGGACAGTCACCAGAAAACCAAGGAAGAAAGACACAGTTAAATCCCATCCAAGTAACAGTGTTTGATTTTTGACTGTGAACCTCAGAAGCAAGCAGAGGACACTGTTTAAATCAGAGAAGCCTCGAGGAGCTCAGACAGACCAACAAGAGGCTGCTAAGAAAACAATGCATCACTGGCATATGCCCAGCTGCCAGATCTGAGAGGACATCAGCTCTTTTCCAATTCCAGGTACCCTGCTGGTTTCTACTTCAGCTTCCACAAGTGACATAACACAGACTGAAAGCTCAGCAAAAGCCTTTCTTCTGTATCCAGAGATAATCACAAAGTAAAGTAAGCAATATTCCAAATAAGAAAAAAAGACTAGACTATCAAGTTTGGGAGAATGAAAAATAATTGTTATTGCGGTCTCCTAATGCTAAGTCCTCCTACTGTTTCAACTTCTAGCATGCTTTAGTCAAATCAACAGCAAATATTTATCTATGTATTTCATTGCATTTGTCCAGGAACAAAAGGAAAAAAAAAAAAAATCAAAAGAACTGAAAGTATAACAAGAATCATTTCTCTGAAAACTCCAAACAAATTGGGAAGAAGTGAAAGGAAAGTTGAGCTTTAAGATCTTCTGGAATTTATTTTAGTGTTTATTTGAGGAGCGTCTATTTATTTAACAATATGCTCCTTACCAAAGCCTTAACAAAGACAAATTTCAAGTGCACATCATGCCTCAGGCATAAGGGAAAAGTAGTTCTAGAGCATAATTGTTGTTTCTTAATGGAAAATATTTTTTCAATAACTTAAAATTTGCTCCAACTAAAAATATAAACTTATTAGGTTTCAATAAACCAAGATATCTAAAAGTTCTATTGGCTCAAAAGAAACCAAACTAAACAAACAAAATTAAAGCAAAACAAACAACCAAAAGCCAACAAAAACCCCCAAGGAACATGAAATTCACGGCATTTATCTCATTTTCTCCAATCCTTATTTTGCACAGTCTCTGTGAAGAATTTAAAGGGATTAAAATGCATTCCAAATCTTTTCCTTTGAATAATTTCTATGGCCAAAATGTTATATGTTCCATTCCTACATGTTCCCTAATCCTTTGTGATTGTTTTATCCCAGCAGAGTGCAGATAATTTACTGAGATCTACAGCAAATAGATCTCACAGAATAGGACCATACACCATAATAAGTAACTAAATATGACAAGAAAATGCAGATAACACATTCTAAGACCTATTGCAGATAATATCCAAGCCCAGCTCTAACCTTTTATATGAAGATTATACAAATAGTGTGTATTTTAGTGGGAAGTACACTTTAACCTTGGAGTAAGTACCTTAAACTTGTCCACCTGTTCTCTTTGACTCACTCTCTGCAAATAGCAGTTCCTGATAAAAATGAAAACATGCTTTGCTACATGACTTCCAGGAGAGTCTCTAGATCAATTAGCATTTGTATTATCATTTCAGGAAGTGATATATAACCCTGGCCACTTTTTGAGCTATCTCTTGGAGAGCCTCTTATCCCTCTGTCAACTCACATTTGTCTGCTCATGAAGTTACTGGAAAGAATGACTCAACATTAATTTCAATTACAGCAGAGTGGAAGTCCATTCATAAATATTGCCTCTGACAGAATTCACTTGGCTTCTTGAGGCTGACCTTGATTAACCAGTAGACATTCCATATGCCAAAGAAAAAGAATCAGGAACTTGCAACATTGCTTTAACTCAAATACACTGTATTTCAGGGAAAAAAGAAAAAAAAAGCGTACATTAAAAAATTAAAACAAGATTTCAGTATATTAAAGCAATTTCCAGCAATTGTGCCATCTTAGTAATATCCTGTAATCACCTAAGGAGCACTGGGGATGCACTAAAGGAAAGATTTCATTCATTCTGAGGCACATCTAATTGAATCATAAAGTACCAGTATCAGTTTTGGTTTTTTTTTTTTTTCCTTTGTGAATGTCTGCAGAAATATATTGGATCAGGTTTCAAGTATTTAAAAGTTATTCATAATATTAATGTAGTTTGATGGAAGTCCAGTTATTCTAAGAACCAGTTTGAAGGTATACAGTGCACCAGTCCCCAAAATAGAAAAGAATTCTGAGAAGCACGTATGTATACAGCACATGCTGTACAGACAGCAGATTCTCAGAAAATGAACAAATAGTCTTACTGTGTGAGATATGGGACAGCAGATGGTGAGGTTAGTTTTTCTGTAGCAATAGCATCTTTTCCCTGATTGTCATAGTGCCTCAGGGTCCTTTAAGCATTTAACAATCCAGTAAGATAAGGTGAGGAACAAACACAAGGAGAGACTAAAGTCCAAACCTGAAAGTACCTAGGAGCATAAGGATTATTGATTACTAAAGTCATGGGGTTCAGGCTTTTTGTTCTTTTGAGAATCAGGCCTAAAAGATTATCTAAAGGAGCAAGGAAAATTTGAGGGAATGAACTTCCACCTCTATCTTCTGTGCCAGCCTGCACAACTACCCCTTAGATTCTTGGTTTATTTTGTCTTCATGTTTTGAACTGCTGCAGCTGCCAGAAGATGAAGCCATGTGCACCTCTTCCCAGCAAAAGAAAATGTGAAGACAGCTTTGGTGGAACTATCAGCTGCAAAATTCACTTGACTCTGTCCTAGTGTACCAGGCAGGATAAATACTGTTCAGATGATCAATAAAAGGCAGCAAAAGAGAAAACAGCTACCAACTTTGAAGAGGCTTCCACTTTTTAAACACAAATATGACCTCAGATATCATGCTGCCTTCATGGTTTGGCTTTCCAAGTTTATTCATGTCACAGTTAGTTATCTGAATTGGATTATGTATTGTAAACCCATCTGGTGTAGCCAGATTATAAGAAAGGGCTTTTAATGCCAACCATGAGACAATCTCCTCTGCAGTCATAGTGATACTGTACCATGCTTACTTTCTGCCCAAAATGTTCACAGATACCTTGCAGCTGTTGAGTCCATTTCAAAATAATATATTGGTTAATTTAATTAAAACTCCAACGCAAGATGTTCTCAGGAGACTATATGAAATCACAAACAACAGCACACAAGGATAATATGCTGCTGAGCTAATTGCAAATACATCTAAAAAGCCCTTTATCCTAATTTAGTGATAAAATCTATTTCTCAAGCTTCTTTCAGTGATGTTTTCTACTGAGATATATCCTCTGTGTAAAGCCAATATTCACTAAAAGCAATTACAAGTGTTGAGGAGCAGTGGGAGAGCCTGCCCAGTCTGTTCAGGATCTCTTTGTCTGGGCACAGGGTGTTTGCTCTGGAGGAGGTTGCACCCCACTGCTGCCAATGGGCTAAAACCCAGTGCATGTGTAGCCTCCAGCAGCAGAGCGCAGCTGTCTACCAGAAACATTTAAGAAAACTGCTAATTACCACACTTAAACAGCAAATTAAGCCATAAGATTGAAGACAATTCTCCACAAAACTATGGATTTGGCCTGCAGCAGTTTCCGTGGCTCCACTGGTGCGTTGCTCCTCAGAGCTCCCTCACCTGCCCCCTCCTGCCCTCATGGCCTGGCTGTGCTGGCACATCCATCTTTGCCAGCCACCCTGGTGTGCCACGAGGGCCAGCAGCTCCCCGGGACCGAGCCTGCCATGACAGGGCCCTCACCATGCTGTACCTTGTCACCTCTGTGCCAGGGTGCCCACACCGCTCTGCCAGCCCCGGGCACAGCGCTGTGACAGTGGGCAGAGGCCCAGAGCCGTGCCCGGAGCGTGGCCGGGAGCAGCCTCCCCTCACGGGCTGTGGCGGGAAACGTTCCGTGAGGCGATGGCTGCGATGGGCCATGGCCTTTCCCGCCGCTCGCAGCTTTCCTGAGTGCTCTGGCTGGCCGGGTCAGGGGATAAGCACACAGGAGGTGCCCTGGGTAAGGAGCCAGTGAGTTTTCCTGCCTACCTAATGCTCACCATTCTCCACCACACAGTCTCCTCCACCGTCTCCTCCCAGTCTGAAAATCAGCATGACTACTCTGCAAATAAACTCACTTTCTTACAGCCTAGAATGAAGCCAACTGACCAGCGATTTCCATTTCTAAATAGCACCTTAATGGCCTTGTGGAAAGCACCTTTCACTTAAGGCAGTTTGTGATCCAGCTGTCACAGGATACCATTTGTTTTCCAGCATTCCTCATGCTCCTAAGATGCCTACTGTATCAAGGCAGCATCCACCTCCCTTCAGGAACTTTAGTTCATCTGCCCTTATAATATTCATGGGCAATAAAATACCACTTATCTTTCTGTAAATACCGATTTTATTATTTTTAAACGCCTAACACAATCCCTTGCTGATTTCCCACACTTTGTGATCTTTTCCTGCATCTATTTTAGATCCATTTTGTACTCTGCTTTTTATAGGAAGCAGAGCTACTAACATCCTTAACGTACCTTTCTTTCCAATTTTCACGCTCTTTGACTCTAATTGGCTTTCTACCAGCTAGCAGCCATACCACAAGAACAGACTTTTTACCATGAAGTCTCTCAATTTGCTTTAGGTAATTCGACCAGACAATATAAATGCCTCTCTGAACAATTCAGCTGCTACCATGTAAATATCTTAATTAGTGAATCAGTGGAGGATTTTCCTTCTCTTTAAGGGCGGTATTGGAAGCAGAATCTCTTTGGCAATGTGTTTTAAAAACACTGGTTACTGAGTCAATGTTGTCTGCCCAAGCAATATGCAGTGATGCAAATGATACAACTGCTTGGCCATACTGTTGGAAAAAAAAATGAAGCAATTCTACAATATTGTAATTTTCCTCTCCTGCTTCCCTAGATTGGTGCATGTCACCTCTAGAAAAGTCCATATCCCACATCCCACACTAGTCTCAAGAAAAGCATACCAATTCAGACTTTGACTTTATTTTCCAAGTGGTAAAAAAAAGAAACTGTATTAGCACTTTTCAGAGCCTTGCTGAAGCTTACCAGCATTCAGTCTTATTCAGGAATTTATCCAACAGAAAAACTCCCAGCATCTAACAGAAGAGACATTTCACAGATGTTGGTCAATTGATTAACTATGCAGTTGCAATTCAATAACCCCATACATGTGATTGGGGAATTGCAACTTGCAGCTCTTCAGCTGTTTGACACTGTTTATTGATTAGAAAAACAGATTGCCATTCTCAGAATTGTAATATAATATTTTAATTACTACCATATATAACATCTGACTTTCAGCCCATTAGGATAAAATTATCCACATAGTAACTAAGTCCTCCTCTCCCATCAGCTCCCATCCTAGTCAAGCATGATTCTGCAGCCTTTCCCCTCTACCATATAAATTTAATCTTCTTTTTATCTCATTTTGCCTTGGGAAGACTCAATCAAAGATGTTTATTAGAAGGAAGGTAGTTGGATGTTTTTTATTTCACAGTCTTTGTAGAAAATTACAGAAAATGGAATAAAAGACCTGTAACACAAATGCTTCAGAGGCAGTAACCCCTACATCACTAGATTGCCGCTTTTTATTTTATTTACAAGGCAATGGTGTTCATCCCACAGTATCTGATTCCCTTTGCTACAGAAAGTAGAAATTATTAATCTTCCAGTAGAGTTCAACAGTTACTAGCAATTCTATGCAGAAAAAGACTCTGCAAGAGACAGGGTTTGGAGTTTGCTTTATCAACATTTCATTGACTTTTTTTCCTCCTCCTCCCCTAGGATTGTTTAACAATAAGTGAAATTTTAACACTGAGAACAGTGGACCTAATACCTCTCTAAGGAAACTCTCCATGTCTTAAAGTGACACTTGGGCAGAATGCAATAACCCAGAACAATCCCAACAATAGTATTAGTCATTAGATTGTGTTACAAATGCAACATATAAACACCCTTACACAATACCTATATCTTTCTACCAGAACTATACACACAAAGGAAATAGGTATAATTTCAACATTAAACTCATATCTTGCCTTTAAGTTTCTTTTCTGTGACTAATCCTTCTGTTTAATTAAAGCAGTCAAGTCCCAATATATAAAATATATATAATATTCTTTTTCTGCACTGGGAAGGCATATAACAAATTGCGCCATCAAAACCTAATGTTTTCTAGCAACAAATACCTAAAGAACTTATCTAATTCCTATCATTCAGAAGGAGAAAAGACTAAGGGAAAAGAGCAAGAAGGCATCAGTATGAGACAGTGGTTTCTAGCAATATAATCTACTTTCAGCATGTAACACCCTGTGAAAAACAGAAGTGAGTACTGTAACTGTGCAATTCACATCACATGGGACCCTTAAAATAACCAGGTCCTAAGAGAGAACATTGTCCATTGCCATATTGTACCCACAGTCAAGCAGAAACCCATCTAAAATTTAATCTCTAAAACATAAAATGAACTATCACCATTTAATTCCTCAAAGGAGATACTGGCACATGGACAACCTATGTGAGAGGCTTCAAGGCAGCACAGGTGTACAAGTGCCACAATTCCATATGCTGTGTATGAGTAAGTCATACGAACAAGGAAGCTGATTTAAGCAAGAGAATCCTAAGAGAATCTCAATTATTTTACGTGTGTTAATTCCAAAAGCCATTCTCATTTGAGTGCATTATGGAAGTCCATTCTCCTATTGGGAAAGGTATTGTTTACACTGATACTGCTTTGAAAATAATCTCGTGTGGCACATTTCTCTGAATGTGCTCTGTCACCCATCTACCTGCTTGTCCTTTAGATAATCCAACACACCGTTTGCCCCAAGCTCTGGTGGATATTCTTTGCTTGTTAACTGAGCAGCCAATGAGTGCTATCTTAAGGCAGCATAAAGGAGACTGCAGCTTGTGTTTCTAACCAGTAATGTTGTTCTGTACACTTGTGACCTCCCATTCTCATCTCACTTCTTGTAATCCTACAACAGCCATAATCACAAAAGATCAGAATCTGGAAACTGAAAAGTCAAGGAAACCAAGAAACACACACAGTTCTTATCAGTTTGCACTCTTGATGGCAAGGGACATGAGTACAGAGGTTTCAGAACCAGGTGCCAGAATTTGTGAAACCTCCTATCTGTCTCTCTTCACAGTAAAATAAAAACCTCAAACTTCACAAAAACATATGAAAACATTTTGACTAACACTGGTTTCCTGGTGCATTTCTGCATCAAAAAGTTATGAGTTTCCTCGCTTGTGATGGATTTTTGCCTTATAATTTATAAAACAAAAAATTGCCTCTCTGAGCAAACTCCTACCATGCAGAAAGAATGCCCTCAAAACCAGATTTATCTTTAGTGGCACTCCTCAGCCAAAAAAAAAAAAGANTTTGTTGGCCCCCCTCACACAAAAAAAAAAAAAAAAAAAAATGGGGGGAGTATCTTGTTTTCTTGAAGAGAATAATGAATTTTACTGGTAAGGGATTCTCTGTTACAAGCTCTTGGATTGAAGTGTATGTCCCACGGGTGTATAGAAATCAGAAAGTGGGTAATGCTCAATGGCCATGGGATGAGAACAGAGTTTAAGAAGCATACAAAGGCTGTTATATAACCTATTAATTCGATGGCTTTACAGCATTTTCTGCTCTGTTGGATACAAATGAAAGGAAAAGTTACCTATTCCAAGCCTATAAGGCTCACAATCCCTAAAAAGGGCTGGCAGAATCTATTCTGGGAGATAGAGTTCATGTAACCAAGGGGGACAGTTACTTCTCTGCTGAAAATTCCAGCTGGAATTGAAATGGAGAAATAATTCTGTTCTTTCTGGAACCAAACTGCTCTACAATGATGAATTTTCAGACACTCTCTGTGAAATTTTTCCTCCCCAGAAAATTTTTCCTCACCAGCAGAACCTGTGCTTCTGTCACTGAGATTGATTTCAGGCTAGACTCTGCTTTAGCAAAGGTGGAACCTTTCTAGTCTTTGGACTTATGGTCTGTCTTCAAAGAAGGCAGATGAGAAATAACATCAAGTACAGTTCTATTCCACATAAAGAGAAGGAGCTTAGAAATGACTCAATAAATACAGAGAGGAACCAAACTGAATGTTCTGACCTATAATGCTGTGCTTGGTTGATCATAAAATCTTTTCTCACCAGTATAAAGAAAACCACAATTACCCCTCAAAAGTTTGTCCTGGTTTTGGCTGGGATAGATTTAATTTTCTTCCCAGCAGTTGGTACAGTGCTTTGTATGCCCTTTTAGCACAGACAACAATCTAGGCCCTAGCAAGTGTGAGCTCATTGCCAAAATTCCTCCTTTTTTTCTTTTTTTTTAAATCAGACAAGAGCAAAAAAGCCTGTTTATTGAAATGTTCATCACTGTAACACTTCTTCTAGGAGAGCAAGGTGATACCTGCACTATACAAGATGAGTTTCACCATGACTTGTTTGTGACTTAAATAAAACCTGTACAGTTCACAGTAGCACAGAAGCAAGTCTGCCACATTTCACAGGCTTACATATATTTGCACCTGCTAGCTAAGGTAATAAAATGCTTCCTAGTTCCAAAACAGGAGTTCACAAATCACATCCTGTGAACAAGCAGGGAGCTCCCCTGGGTGACTGAGCATACCAGGTATGACAGGAACCATTTCTGCAGCAAGCTCCAGAGCAGTTCTCAGACAAAGCAGTCAGGAGCCATTGTCTAAAGTTATCCTGCAGCCTTCTCAAAACTTAGCAAGCTCACTCACACACACACATAATTCAGTTTAAACACTTTCAGGATTTCCTCCGAAAATTACAAGCCACTTTACTTTACAAGAAGTAAAACCAAAATCTAAGCAAAATCCACAACTCAGGCCCCAAAATGCTCACATTTACCTGACAACTTGATTCTTACAATCAGTATATGAAAAGAGAGAGGATGGTGTTTAGGAATGCAGAGAAATGTGCCTTACAAATGCTTTCGACATTACATTTCTGTTAATACTTCGAAAACTTAATTCAGCCATGCCATTAACAATATAAGATAATTTTAGCTGCTTTTACATCAACTTTCACAATTAGTCTGACCAGGTAGCATGAGGGCATACTTGCTATAGAAGCACACTCCTTCATTTCAAGAAGTAATTGCCAACATGTTCCTCTACTCTATAAATAAAGCTTTTCTTTTTTTCCAGGCTCAGTCCCTGCAGTGAAATGGCACACAGATGACAGCATTCAATTAAGTTCAGAATTAATGTAGCATGAAAGCACAGTCTAACTGAGAAGGCCAAGTGAAATTGAACAGGAGGATTGCAGGTATTTTCACTGTATTTTACTGCAAATGATCACTCATTTTTCCTGCCATGGAACAGGTTAGTAGGGCAATAGTCAATAAAGGGGACCTTTGGAAAGCAAGGGGTTGCACTGAACTCTTTAACATATTAATTTCAGCTCTAATTCTTAACATTCAATAATAGAGTTGATCTATACACCTGTGTTGTTGTCAACTGAGGTACTTCTGAGAAGAAATCTGATTTTTCAACCACCTCTGTAGGTTATTGGATACCACTCCAAACTATTTGTGAATAGTTTCCAGGAGTTGTTAAAATTAATCTCTTTCATTGCATGATGAGCTCTCTGATAATTTATGTACATGTGTACACACTTATAAGCATATTTACAATACATGCACAGTTATGAAATATTGCTTTGTGGATCAGGTAACTGACATGACTTCAGACACTGACCTTGTCAAAGAACTGAATTATAAATTGTGTTGTCTCAAAGTTATTATTTCTACCTCAAGAAAACTGATGGGGATGGGAGGGGGAGCAAATGTACCTATGGTCAAAACAGTAGAGTTAAATTTTGAGAAGTTGAAAACAAAAATGTAAAAAAGGACTTAAAATTTTTGACTCCATCTATTTAAACATATCTACCCCATGTTTTTTAAATAATTTAATATGGACCACTGAATGTATGAATGGATTGTATAAATATGAAACTTGACACATTTAAAATTAAAAAATTACAGGAATAACATTTCAGCTATGAGAAATGTTTTGAAAAATGTGATGTTCAAAACAATCCTTTTTTTCAGTGACATTTCACGTCCAACTATTCCCAATCTTCCCCCCAAAAGGCTTCTTTATTTTCAGTCAGTAAAAGCATATCTAGTAATCATCTGTCAAATCTGCAATCAGATCAGACATGACAGTAACTTCTCCTCTATATATGCAGGTAAGTAGTAAATAGAATAATTAGAATTTCAATATGAATTACACACAATTCTCCTTGGTTTGAACGCACATAGGAAAATTACAGAATGTGTTGATTAGCATGTCTCCAAAACCCATTAAAAAACTTCTCTCACCCTACAGTGTATTCTGCACAATCAGTGCACTCACCATGATTTAAAAGCATAAATCTTAGATTTCTCAGCTTCTCAAGGAAAAGGCTAAAATCTACCAGGGATGTTTTTAAAGTTCAGTGTTCTCCACCTTGTTTTCCTTAGCACCCACCCTTCAATTGCAGGGCTGTTTGGTATCTGATATCAGCTCTGTCATCTTCCTGAAGGCATTTATAGGAACTTTGCATTTTAAGTGATTTTGGGAACCTCTCTTGCTGAAATCATTGCACCATCACTTCTTTTTGTCCCCAGGGGTTAAAGGAATATCAGTGATACCAAAAGGGAATAAAATATTTAAGAGCTCTATTGAAATTTTTCAGACAGGAGCTTGTTTATCTTCACTAACATTTTAAAAGCAAGATAATTTGAAGTACGGTGTGGTGAATCAGAGACTGACAGGTTAAAATAATTGAAAAGGACCTCAAGTTTTTTTGTTAATTGCCTGCTGCAGGAGGAGTCCTGTGCTGTGCCATGCATAGAATCGGCCAGCAGAGACCAAATATTTACTATCAATCAACATTACAAGCATTTAATGAAAAGTTTTATAATGGAAAGGTTGAGTGAGCTGAAACAGATAATTTCCATTAACTAATTCCTCTCCACAACCTACAACTCCATTATGAAGCAGCAGCCTCCAATTCTTTTAAAGCTCAGTTTCCTGGAATTAAAAACAGTTTCTGAAGCACATAAGAAAATGGACAAAAAGCAAACTTTCTTGCATCTTCAACAAGGTAGAAGAAGTGAATTGGGACAAAAGGACTTCTTAGCTGCCTTTTGTTGTTGTTATTGTTTGTTTTTGTTTTAGTTTGTGCGTATGTTTTAACAGGGGTGACCTGGATAAGAGCTGAGACAGGTGCAAGGAAAAGAACGGCTTAAAGCACTTGACCCTGTCAAGCCAGATGTGACTGACAATAACTTCTTAGTTAATCCAAGAAAAACTCCTGAACACCGGACTCATATTTCTATAAAAATCATTTCTTTGGCTGAAGACTTTACCTCTGGGTTGTGTCCCTGGCAAAGGGAGTGATAACAGGTCTCCTAATCCTTATATACCTGCTTGCTTTCTGAGATAAGAATACGTGAAATTCTCGAATGGAAAATGAATGTGAATCATGCAACTGAATCTACCCCTTACTAGCAGCCTTTAAAGTTAATGAGGATGTGCAGGAAAATGGAAAGCCCTCAAAGCAATCTAATGTACATCACGGTTGTATCAAGCATCTACTAATTTCAGCTTTCAAAGCAGACTGCTGGTGTCAGGGCCCGAGTCTGCACTCAACTCAATGGGTATGGAAGTTCTCCATTCCCACTTGTTATAGACAACCTACCTCACACTATGTACACACCTCCTCCCCAGAAACTCACATTCTCCTAATCATATCCTCCATTTATTCATAGATATATTAAATAAGAAATGGGTCTCTGAGTATAAAAGAAAGACTGCTGGAAGGCAGGAATGTAATCAGAGTACAGAAGGGGAAAAAAGTGTATAGGTACCTAGAGAAAGCCAAAACTCAAGCAGCAGCTCATGTCCACAAACAACATTAACTGTGTACCAGCTATCCCGTCTGCATTACAAATTAAATGTTTGCCTAAGCTATCTAGACCACAGAAGTTTCTGAATTATTGTCATCATATATTTTCCTCATTCTTTTTGGCAAGAGAAAAGAAGCATTTGAAGGACTCAGACATTAGTCAAAAGATTGATACTGTCTGTTCTTGGCTAGAGTTTATGAAATGACATTAGAAAGAATTTTTAGAAACTTGTCTGGTATTAAGGTTGATAAGTGGTTAAATATGTTGTTTTAATGTTATTCTATACTTCATAACACAATTTTATTAATACATGTTTTGAAACAAAACTAATACAGGTCCATAGAGAATATATTAGCAAAAATTCCATAACCTGCCATAAAGATTTGTAGGGACATCATTGTCATCCCTGAAAAAATGTCAGTGAAGTGAGTGAGCTATGAAAATGTGGATTGGGGTCAGTCTTTGCCAGATATTTATTTTTTCTTCATTTATTACAGAAGGAAACTCACATAGTTCAGTCATGTTTATGATTGTTTTAGATGAAAGTAAATAGGGAGAACAATTTTTTAAAATACAAATGCTTAGGCTGTATTTTCATTTTAATTAACTGTGTCATTAAGAGAAATGAAAAGCAAGATAGATGTACTAGTTCAGGAGAATCAAAGTGAAGGGTACAGGACAATTGTATTCACTAGTCCAGAAAGTCTAGAGGAGGAGCAAATTACTTAACTGATATTTCATTTTTGAAAATTTTATTAGTAATGCAGAACAGCTAAAAACAATTTTATAAAGTTTATTTGTATATTTAGCTTTGAAAAATATTGGATATTTGTCTAAAATGCCCCTAAATCCACAAAGAATCATTGGAAATGATTGATTTTGGTAGCTGCATCAAATACCTAATAAAAGTTAGTGTTCTGAAAGAAGGGAGGATGGCAGGGAGAAGACAAGCAAATATACCAGACACCTGTAAGTGCCTGGGTTCTTACTTTCAACTCTTCAGCAATCAATTTTATTTCTATCACAGACATTCTGTGGGGATCCTAGGCATGCTGATGGGGCATACCAACTGATTTCAGCTCTTTGTTTTCTTGTCCAGAAAATTATTCTGGTTCAAATACCATTATTTCACACACAGACTATGAGACCAACTTAACCATCCAAAGCTTGACCTGGTGTAGCAACATCAATTCAACCAGAAAAAATATGCCTCTGTCTCAAAGATAGTAAGACTGGTATAAAACCCAAACACTGCGTTTTATTTCATTGCTCCTTTCCATCCTTTGGGATCAGGCCAACCAACCAGAAGGTCTGACATAGCCCTTCTGGGCTCTCTAATGTAGAGGCCTCTACAGTGCGTTTCCTACTGCGCTTTCAGAGCGCAGTAAATGAACTTGGTTGCAGTTACCCACATTTTCTGTAACAAGAGTATTTTCAAAGCCAACAGCCAGCAGGCAGCTGCACAGACAAAACTGGCCTGTCTGAAGCTCCTTCCAGCTCTCTAGTGGCAAATGTGAAATACTGTAACATCTCCCTGTATATTTCTGCCTATTATTTTTTATTGGACTAGTTATAGCTGTGTCCCAAGAAAAATAGGGCTCATCACATAACAGAAACCAGGAAAAAGAAAGAATAATTTCTAGGAAACCCTGGACATTAATCTTGACATTACTCAAGTTTTCATACTGCACTGCTACTTCTGTTTTAAGAAAAGCAAAGCATTGTGAACATGAATATACTCACAGTATATGTAAATACAAGCTGAGACTTTCCAAAGCAGACAATTCATATTGGAAGATGAAGGAGAGTGGCAGGTGCAAACTAATTGAAAATAATTCCAAAGTGGCGGTACCTTTAAAATACTTTTGCTTAATATACTTAGGTGTGCATGGGAAAGGTGGGAGTGGCTTTATGATGATTCTGCCTGAACTGGTACCAGGTTCTGTGATAAGTGCAGATAGTTACCACAACTCTTAGAAACAAAACAAAAATAAAGGCTTCTACAACTTCCTTGGCTTTGCTTTGTAACAGAGCACATCTACTTCAGGTCAGGCATCAGCCACTCTGTTCCCAAGTACTACATGTCCTCAGCTTTTAAATGTGGTACTTTCTTATGCTTTTAATCAAAAAAGGTCTTTGGCAACCATGAATCCCTGAAGACTGTTAAGAAAAAAATGTGTATTTTTCTACACTAGGCAAGAAGGTTTCACAATTTATCCATCTTTATCACCATATGGTCAACTTTTTCAATGCATTCTAATTAGGACTACATCTTAATTAGATCTATATCTTTAGCAGTGACTATTGTGCTGTGGTCTGCTCACCAAGACAGCTCTCCCTAGTTTGTTTTCAGAGGAAGCTCTAAATGCTGAAGCTGAGAAATAAGTATTTCATCAGCTGAATATTTTTCTGGTCAATTGCCTGAAGAAAAACCAGATGCAAATCAGAGTAAGATGACACTTGGCTTTCTGAGGTCTTAACACATTGTAGGGCGTGATTAGAAGTAGTGCAGTAGAAGACAAGTTGTTTCTAGAGAATTCTTTTCTAAAAGCACTGTCCTCCTTTCCTGCACACATAGAGATAATGAGTTTTCACAGAAAACTCTTAGATAAATATTTCCAGACCTGTCTCTAAGGAACTGTACCTTCCTGCTGGCTCACTGCATCAAGTTTTGAATTCATCCATTTGGTAGGTGGACAAAGAGGGAAAAAATCAGGAGTAAAGAGAAAAAGCAAAGAAAAACAGACACGTAGGAGAACTACAATACTTCAGTCTATTCTTCACCCACACCCACCTGCATCTACAATACTTGTGAGACTGGAGCTAACAAATCCAAGCACAAAGACAAGCTGCATCACTGCTAAACAAGCAAGGTCAGATGATACTTGTTGGGCAAAGTACTCAGCTATTCAGACTGGGGTTCTAGGATAAATGCAGTGCTCCTGCAATGACCCAGCAGTTTTAATCTAGTTCTGGAGCATCAACAAAAGATGACAAAGCACACCACAAAGTCTAAGTACAGGCATGTCCCTCAGTTTCCCACAGAGAATTTCCAGCTCTGTAGTAAGCCCACAGTTGCCTTGTGCTCTGGCACCCACTGCAAATCATGAGCACAAGTCAGCAGTAATGGAAATAAAGCAATCAGATTGAAGTGGAGAGAGGCTCGTGCCGTCTTTGCAGAGCACCCCCAGCAGATTTCACGAGTGATATTAGCCTGCCACTTGCCTTGCCAGTGCCTGGTTTCCTTACAAGAAATAAGTAGATAATACAAGTATTATCTACAAGTACAATACAAGTATTATACACAAGTATTTTTTTGTAGTACAGTATTAGTAAACCAACTAAACTTACTAGCACTACTGTTGAATTTCATGTGCAAACATACTCAAATTTGTGTTATAAATGATGGGGAGTTGAATTTTTGGTTGGATTGTTTTGTTGGCTTGTCATGGCTGGGTTTTTTCCAAATTTATGATGTTTGTTTTGTTTTCTACCCCTACATCTTTGTCTAAAGTTCTTAAGTGCCATAAAAAGTATTTACATGCCTTTAAATCAACTATACATTTCACACTGTAATATTTAATCTTTCATGATATTGAGAAAATGCACTCTGTTCTTTGAAGGTAGCAGTACATCTCACATGTTATTACTAGAAAAGGTCATGAAAAGATCAATACATGCCTTGTGCTTACTTATCTTACTAGAGAAAATTGTCCTTTACAAGCAATATTAAAAAACCTCCCCTAGAAAGAAGCAGAATCATAAGGAATAAAAGTGGTAATTAACAGAAGGCAGATGGAATGCCTTGAACTTTCAAGGTTTGATCCTGTGCAGCCTAAGAGGAGATAACAGCCAGAATAGATGCTTAACACCAAGCACAGATGTAAGCAGAGCTGACTAAGAACAGTGGGGGGGAAGGGGGTGTGATCTGCATGGTTACTTACAGAGAAGAGGATGGGGATATAAGCAGTAAATTAAGCAAAACTGCTTCTTCCCAATACCCCACCTATGCATTTTTTTTCTAATTATGGCATAATTCCCTGCTCCTTCCAAGCACTAACTGCATCTCAGAGCCAGTGAAGATTTTACTCATTCACAAAGGAACCAGATAACAAATACGATTTCAAGTTGTGGTGTGAGTCACCAGTTGGCCCAAAGTTTATTTTAATATTCTGTTGCTACTGCTGTTGTTCTATAACTTCATTTTTGGTTTGGGGTAGGTGAGCATAACAGAATCAACATCTCCCTATTATATCCAAGGCCTTACAAAGACTTGCCATTATAAATAACATTTAAAATTCATTCTTTTCTGTCACTTAAAATTCATCAGCTAAAATGTTCATACTTATCACAGCTTCCTTCTTGCATGGCTTTGACCACCATGAAATCTGCATCATTCATGTCCTCTTTGTGCACAGAAAAGTGAGGCACAAAACAAAGCAAATATGAGATCCAAGAGGGATTTTTGTTTTGAAGCTCGGAGTTACAACATTGTAGGAACCTAAGCCAAAATTTTAATCACAGGCTCATGATTATTGTAATCATAGGCTTTACTTACTGCTTAAACTCCAACAAATTGGTTTTCAACATCCCAAATTGCCTATCTGCCTAGGGCTTGGCTTCTGCACATATACACCAGGCAGGTGAGGAAGACTGAAGGATCCAGAACTTTCCATTTCTATCTTGCTAAAACACATAAGGCGAAGAACTTCTAACTATTCTAAATATTTTAACCGAGGGCTTGGCCTAGCAGACATTCCCACAGTACACTGAATAAGTTTAATTCCACACTCTAAGTAAGGTTTGTCATCAACTTCAACCCCAGTGACATCACCTCATTCATCCATTTTTAGGATATCCTAGTAATGAAAACACTCACCCAAAAAAGAAAAAAGCTCCTGTTCTGAATATATTCAGAAGTGACTTTATAAGACTCATCACTACAAGAACAGATTTCCTCCTACAGCTCATGAAATGCCCCCCCATTCCTTTTCCTTTTACTCTCTTTGAATCCTGAGAGTCCCTTTTGAGTTCTCAGAGAACAGACCAGCTTCAGCAGGAGAGAGTGATGATACCTCCACATAAAACAGCCTCCAGACAAACACAGCACACCTCCAGCGAGGATGAGGGCAGAGCTCTTGCCAGATACAGGCAAGGAGGACAACACTAGCAACCTACATATAGTGAACATCACTAGACAATCCTGTTTCACAAAGGAAAACTTAAATAACTCAGTATTTTGCTATAGTGGTATGGGGGTTTTGTTAGGGTTTCTTGGGTGGTTGGTTGGTTGTGTTTTGGGGGCTGGTTGTTTGTTTTGTTCAGATTTTTTAAAATTCAGTTATTTTTTAATCATTATTATTTAAATCACTGCAAGATTCCCAATTGAAACAAATAAATCTACATTTTGGTCATCTGGGATAGAATTAAGTTTTAATGTGTAGGTGTGCAGCTCATCTGGCTCACTAACTCCCTTCACAGAGTATCTCAGTAAGCAACCATCTCCATCTGTTGAATTTTGTGTCTTGCTGAGAAACCAAGGTCTCTTCTGGAATTTTGCATGGAAACCTTGGACTCTCAGTTTTCCTGGTAGGAAGAGAAGGGCCCAAACAATGAGTTGTTTAATCCTTCTCTTACTTGTACTCAGCCACTTGTTCATCTCCTCTCACAAAGACACTAGGACTGCGATCTGCATGCCCACACCCAAGACACAGGGACAGCTTTCAAAACTGGATATTCAAGCTTATATACAGATTTTCTGGCATTTCCTCAGAGTACTATTGTTGTGCTGCCTCCCTGGGAGGTTCTTATACATTTTGTGCCAGGTAAGTGTACCATGTATCAAGCAAGAGTCTCCTACCAGACTGAGAATCAGTTCACCGTTCCCAGCTGTCACAGTTTTACTTCAGTTCCTCATCCAGATACTTCGCAAAGAAATGGTGTTAAAACAACTGCCTGCACCTAGAAGCAGTTTCTGTGTCTGGCTGCAGATCTGCAATATTGCAGAAGGTAGAGCCCAAACATAGGCCTGTGAAGGTTGCAAACAGCCCCGATCCAAGCTCTGTACATTTCAGTAATAAAAGGATTTTTTATCTCTAATTGTTTTCAAAGGAAGGTCACTTCCCATGCTTTGTCTACAATAGATTGTTCTGCCTTTTCTTTTTTATAGCTCATAACATTTAGCTAACTAATAACAGGGCATTTTCCACAGGGTGTCATTCATATCCTATTACCACCAAGTGACCAATTGTCAGCATGCAGCCCTGTTTACTTAAGACGTTGCCTAGAAACTACTGTGCTTTTCCATTTGAAGCTCAACTTTATTGCAACACAGACAAACAATCAGATGGAACCATGTGGGCAAATAAGCACAGCCTGCCTTCAGTAGTTTACACCTATTGTTTCACTTCCCGTAAGTAGTGATTTTTGTTTGTGAAATAATCTTGGCCCAAGACAACCTGTAGTGTGACTAAAAATCAAACTAATTCTTCCAGGACACTCTTGGAAAACAATATGTAGCTTCTTTTTCTTTTTTATTGGAAGCCATAGTCCAGGACTGTTTTATTATTACAGGCTTGAGGTTTTCTTGTTCAGTTTAAACATAGAGAACTTGAGCCAAGATTGTGTTTAAGATTAGGTACCTCTGTCTGTGCGACCTGTTCTGTGAGAAGAGATACAGAGTCAGTTCTTATTCTTTGTTGTTCCTATACTCTGGAAGGAGCTGAAGCACCTCAAAATACAGATGAAATGTTAGCCTTTTTCTAATACTTATCTACATACATCAAGTCATAAAATAAAGCCTATGGCATTACTAAATAGGTGTATTGTAACTGTTAACTTCACCTCATGGTTATCAAAATCAAACAGCCAGTACAGACTGATAGGAAAAGTTAAAATGAGCAACCACTCCTGATGGGAGAACAGCCTCTTCATTCACATCAATGATTTGGAGGAAGCTCAGGGAATATAAATTTAGCAAAACATTGATTTTTAACTTCCATTATTTCTTAGTCTTGGTAGCAATTCAACACACTGTAGACATGGATTTTCTTAGGCACTGAACAGGCACAAACAGTTGCCCTTTTTGTGTTCCTCACCTCAGCACATCAGACACTGAAAGCAATAGAAAATCAATAACAACTGCACATAAACACGTGCATGGGCTGGAGGTTTCCTTCTAGTCCAAATGTCGGGCTGAGACCCTCACCTATGCAGAGATCTGTAACTCCCCAACACTTTGAAATGCAATCTTCCAACCAGAGACTAACTAGAGAGGTTGCAATACTCTGCCCCAGGCTTGATTTTCTAAGACTAGTGTCTGTAGTCTCCATTTTATTATGTATAGATAAGGACAGATAAAACTGGGCAAAATACTTTTCTCCTAAACCTGGTTAAACATATTTTATTAGGTTTCCTCCATCTTTTCTGGTTTACAAACCACAGTCTGGATTTTTATGCAATTTCAGGCTACTAGGAAAGACTATTCAGCAGATTCAGTTAGAGATGAACTTTCCTTGCATCTGCATTAGACCTCTTCAGTCACCTAGTAACTTTTCCATTTGTTTCAGTTATGTAACCACTCTTGAAATAACATATGGATTTACTATAGAAATTCAGTTGCTCACACTGACTGTGCTTGAAAGTGCACACAATCATTGACCTTGAAACAGCTCAGCAATAATTCTAGCTGATTCTCTAAGAGATGAAATAAATATTCTCCCAAGATGTGGTCATTATAACAGCCCATATACCTAAGGCTTGGCCTTGGTTTAGGACTATGTTGCCTGACAAACCTGTTTGGGGTGTACATGGAATACTTGTGCCTATAATGAGTCTGTATATGTTATTACACTCTATACAGGTTCCTTAAACTATGTGAGAGTGAGTTTCAGAGTGCAAATTAGACTGTCTTGTTCTAGTGCAAGTTCATGCTCTTAAACAGCACACCCAGTCAATATTTGATTTGGAGCAGACAATACAGAGCAGACTGATTATTCTGCCCGATGTCTGTAGGCAAACTATGTACAAAATAGCACAGCATGATGACAGTGAAGAAAAAATAAAAATATCATCTCTTTAAAAACAGATAGTTTCATCTCTTGCATATCTGACTGAACAAAAAAATTTAAAAATCAATGCATGCAAAGAAAAATGACCAAACTGTGAAGTGCTATCTCCAGTGGTTGCTAAAAATGTCTGCAACCATGCTAAGCTTACATTACATACAACTTCAAGTGTGAGGATCTTAAAGTAAATATTATCTGTGAAAATATCTTCTGTGTTACTTTAGTTAAGGTGTGCAAAAGCTATAGAACATTTTTTGAGCTGGTTTGGGTTTTTTGTTTTCAAAAATAATCTCCGGTTCTGTATGTACCTTAAAAAATGAACAATTCACATTGAATGTTCCCAGTATTCCATATGGATTAGTAAGCAAGGCTGAGAATAAGCCCAAGAGGAACATGAATGAGGCACTTTGCGGGAAAGTGCAACAAACACATTAGCAAATATTTCAGTGATTATTTCACTAATGGTCAGGAAAGCATGGTAAAATGGCTTTTGAAATATTCTACTGATAATCCTTGAAAACACAGTTCTGACAGAACAAGTCTTGTTTTTCACAGGTTTGCCCATGAACATTTCTTTCTTCCCCCTTGTTGTCTACCCATCACTTTCCCCCAGAAGAGTCCCCTTGATATCTATCCATGTATCTATTCTTTCTTTCCCAGGCACACTCACACACACACTCTCTCCCTCCATTTGTTCTGAGACACAAAGACTAACTTGCATATTGGCCAAACTTGTCACTTATAGCTGATAAGTCTTGACAAGTATAAAAAACTTCAAGTTCTATAAAGTAGCAGAGTATGCAGGCTATTTCAAGGTTAAAATACTTAAAATTGGCCCACCAAGAGATACAGAATAGCAAAAATCCAGATATTTCAACTTCTAAAACATCTTAGTTCTCCCATTGTCTGCCATTACCCATTTTGCAACCCAAAATTTGTAAGGTTTAACGTGCTCCCTCCACCCTCAGCACAAGACAACTTTACTTAAGAATCCAATTTGTCTGCCATTCATCAATGCCCTCCATGTGAACCTCGTGGCATCACAGAAACATTTCTATCCCCTGCATTCACAGTGCTGGAGTCTCTTGAGCCAACAAACTGTCAAATTAGTGCCAACTCATGACAGCTTTATGATATGTAATCTTGTTCACCAGCAAATGGTCTGAGACCCCCTGCTTGCTACTGCTGTCATACAAGAAATGCTTTTTTTGTGTGTCTCTGATATATTTATATTTTGAAAGCAGATCCCAGCTGGGAAAATAGTGGTTTTGCCTCACAAAAATCTTTCATACACACATTTAACTGCTCTCTCCATGTGTTACTTAAAAAGCAGCTTTTAGGATTTTGCTTGAAAGGTTATGTTAGGGAACAGGAAATTAATTAAGAATTAATTAAAAGTGTACTTTGTCTTGCTGATTCAATATACTTACTCATATAGCAAATAAAAAATCCTTATTCCTTCAACATTCAGTCACAATTGACACAGTGAAAAAAATATCCTGCCAGGGCTATGTGGCCTACAAAGTCCATGTATCAAAAGCCGAGGTGCAGATAAATCAAGTTTATTCAAACATACTCACAAAGAGGAAAATTCACAGGGAAATATGTCTGAGGCATTCAAGATGATAAACAGTGGACAACAGAACAACACAGATAAGTTAGGAAAGTAGCACACACTCTTCTTACACAGAGTTCTTTGAGACAGGAAATTAGTCTTTCCTTTACATAACCTTATAGTAACCTTATTCTAGTCATTGCAGTATAAAATAACACCAGTACACTAGCTGATTTTTAAATGTATCCTGAAGCAGTCAGCTTTTACATCCCTCTTTGTGCAAGTGACAGTAGCTGCCTGCATTATTTCTTAATTGGTGGCAGAATTAACCACAAGAAGTAGCCAAAAGGAAAAATTAGTGTGTCAGAAATGCTTAAAAGCAAGAATGCTATTTTCATTTTGCTTCATTTATAATTCAAAAGATATAAAGGATGCAATTCTGCAAAGTTCCCATACAAAACACCCTGGTGAAGTCAGTGGAAACACAAAGATATACAGGAACAAGCCCTCTAAAAAGGGTAAAAACAACAACAAAAACAAAACACAAGAAAAGAAACACCACACCGAGGGACACACACACACACAAATGGGAAATATCAGTGATGACTTTCACTTGAAAAAATTAGTTCTACAGTCTTACCTTCAAAAAGTTTCAAGTGTAACAGGATTGTGCTAGAAAACAGACTATTTTTCTTCTACTGCCTGTTCCTCTGGTCTAGAGAAGAGCAGAAAACATTACTGCTTTTGCTTAAGAAAATCTATTCACAGGAGCAGCACGCATTTCTAGGCTCGAGCTGATCAGGGTTAACTAACAGAGGACTCAGACATACCTTCATGTGGAGTCTAGCAAGTGGTACACCCAGAGTACTCACATGGGAAACAAACAATTCCTGGACAAATTTCCCTCACCATCCAATCAGTCTAGCCATGTTAGGACTCACAAAGACTACAAGGCCATGTAGAACCTCCTCATCCTTCATCAAAAGCCTCTAACTCAGGACTTGGGCACCAGGGTATCCTGAGCACTGCATCTCCTCACAAGGCAGCCGACAGCTTGGACACACTCCTGCCACTCAGCTCTTCACCCCATACCCCAGAGAGCACAGCCCAGCCTTTCTCACCTCATGGATGAGGATTCTGTAGCTTTAAGATCAAAAATCATTGCAGATATTCATATGCAATTTCATAATTGAAGCCAAGACACATTTCTTTGGGGAGTGTAGTACTTTTTACATGGCTGATATTAAAGCTTGGCAATTACAGAAGAGAAGAATCTGCAGCTCATCCCATTTCAGCTTTAGTTGATTAGAAAATGTTGCTTGTTCTTGTACTCTGGCCAACTAGTGCTATGTCACGTAGTCTGATAGTTTGGTATCAACAGAAAATGACAGCACAAGTAAGCAAGTTTTCATCCTATATCAAGCCATACAAGTTAACCAATTCAAAACTACAAAGCCCACAGTTCTTCCATTCTTGCTCTTTTAGGAAATGAAAATATCCATATGCATGATGATAGAATTTTCCAAAATTATTTGTCCACTGGAGTTCCAGCTGTCAGAATCATTGCAAGGGACTACTTGCATAGACAGAATCTCAGAAGGTGTTTATGATACTTTAGTCCTTTAGGCATTTTCTGTCTTCAGATGAGATTTTTAAGTTCATGAAGACAAGAACATTTTATTGCCTATGTAGATGCTCATACTAATATGACTTAAAACTATTTGAAATAATTTTGTTAAGTAAAATCTCAAATACATTAGGGTTCATGTAGCCAGGGACTTCAATGCAACTAGGAGCTTGCCATTGTAAAAATTTGTTGTTAAAACCACAAGCACTATGCCCTGAGCCCAGGCAATATAGTCAGTGGCTCTGCATACACATCTGCCTGCCCATGAGCAGCTGAGAAATGCTGCTTGGTCTTTCCTGTCACACACCAACAATCCATCTTTCCCATTTACCTGCCATCTAATCAGAAACAGAGAAATGACCTTTCCACTTGCACGTTAACAAGTTAGAAATGCTGCTCACTTCACAGGACAGACAGGGACTCCAGCAAATATGAGATCTACAAATGCATTTCAATGATGCAAGGCATAAAGTAAGAAAGATGGGGTTTTTTAGTCTTTTTTGGGTTTTGTTCAGAGAAGTCTTATGCTGTAAACTACATAAATCTCTGTCTCTCCTTCTTTAGTATCAGCACACAGAAAGGCACCTTTCCTCCGTAGTGCCTGCTTTCAATCTAAACAGAGGAAGGGTAACCAAGCTTTTTAACACAATAAAAAATGAAAGCCAATCTCCGGTGTTCCTGCTGAGATACATCCTTGCACCCTCACTGTGTGTCCAAAGCAGATAAAAGGGTTAGAGGTATTGCAGTGCATTCAATATATAGTACAGCTTGTATTTATAAATAATAAATATATTCAAGTACTTCTATAAAATATGCTAATTCATGGTGGTCTATGATCCTACCACCAATGTTGCTGCTACAAAGTTAAATAAGGAGTCACCTGAGGACGGGCTGTAGCAATGAACATCTCTATTGTATAGCTGAGATTGAACCTTTCTGTGCATGATCTCAAGCTGATGAAGTCCCACGATTAGAAGCTGGTAAAATTGTGTTTGTAGTGAAGGGAAAACTGCACAGACCTCAGTACAGGCACATTTACAACTGTCACTGTTGACTGACAAATAAATTCTGAGAAGGAATGGATCATTGTAGCAGATTTTGAAGAAAAGTACTCTAGAAACCCTTCCAACCCCAGTCTGCTACAGACACACAGTAATCACAATATGGTGTGCTCATGCTTTGGAGCCACCTGAGAATGACTTCTGAGAACAATCTGTGTTTATCAAAATTGCCAGACTCAATTATACTTTGAGCGTATATGCTTTGGGTCCTGAGAACAGGTATATTGCTTTCATGGAGAAATCAGTTCTGCAGGGAAATCAGATCAATAAACCACTCCAAACATGCACAGTTTCTTGCTAATTTTCCATTGCTTACTACTCAGTAGAGGAGCACCAGCCAGCCTGCCTCTCCCTGATCAAGCATGTCATTAACTGCCCCTAAAAGAAGGCATCTGCTGTGCTGTACAGACATGCTGTCCTCTAGAGGATCAGAAATAGCCAGCTTCCCAGGCATCACTTCACCACTTAGGACTGAACTTGTGTTCAGGCTTCACATTAAGCAAGAACTGAAAATATTACTTCTAAATAAAGGAGAGCATGACTCCATTTCATACTCTGTTTCATGGAAGGGCATTAAAATTAATTCTCGCCACTGCGCTAAATCTTCACATTTGTTTTCAAAAAGTACTCTTCAGTATTAATAACAGATGCTCTATCCAACTAATCCTTCACATATCCTGTGATTTGTTTTGCCTTTCAAGCTTGCTGTTCTTAATGGGTTCTGTTTCCAAATAATGCACATCGTTGTAGATGCTGCATCATTGCAACAGAGATGTGTCTCTCTTCACCCCCCTCACACACACATTTTCTGATGTGCCTTTCCAACCTACTACCAGAGTGTTAAAAAACATACCCACACACAAGAATCATCTTATTTGAACTACAATGTACTGTACCCATAGGTGAACTGTGAGTTGAAAGTGAGCATCATTTCATTGATAAGATATTAGAACAAGACACACTGCATTTGATTGCAGGCTCAGCCAGGATTCCCTACAGCCTTAGGTAAAATCCATAATCCTTAAGATAGACCCTTCTGATCTGCAAAATGAGGGCAGTTACATTGTCCACATTTTTTTTTATTATTTTGGAGCAATTTTGAAGCTTACTGTTCCGTGCTTGCTGATGTGCAATATTTAACATCTCAGAACACTGATAGGAATCTCTGAATACTTCAAGGAAGAATAGGAAGAAAAGCAGAAAATAATCCTCATAAGCCAGGTTGTTTCTTTTTTCTTGCATATATATTTATAGAAAACTAGTTTTCATTCTTTCTTTGCCAGAAACAGGATACAAACTCTTTGACAAAATTAGACAGAAAGAATCAAAGCCCATCTGACAGCTCCCTTCATGAAAAGATTATAGCCATGGCTGGAGGCAGGATCATCTCTCTTTTTCCTTTTCACTGACAATATCTGTGATAAATTGCATATAAACCTCATTTTCTCTCACTGTGAGCAATTATGTAGGTGTTGTTTGATTTTATATAGCTATATATACACCTATATAGGTATATAAAAACCACACTTCAGCAAAACACGGCACCAACGCTTGGCAGACTACCTGAAGATGCCTTTTGTAAAATCAAAAGACCATTCTGCTTTATAAGACACATTGTAAAGGAAAAGTAGTGAAGAAGTATTGAGCTAATACAGGAATAAAAACAAATATATAGAAATTTTATGATAAATATAAAAGTTATTTTATATATATACACACACATACACTCACACACAGAGACTGTATAGACACATACAGAGAAAAATGTCTGTTTCAAAGTCCAGAGCAGGATTTCCCATTCACCAGGTAATAGCAGAGTTAAATTTGATCATTGCTGTCTTAAAATAAGTTTGTAAAAGTACCAACAAGATGCACAAGGAATAAAATATGTCCATCATCAGAAGTTACAGTTGGTACAATATTATAAATGACCTACATGCATAGCCTTTCCCTTAGTGATTCCTTTGAGTAACACTATTCCAGGAAGATGATATACAGTTTTGTCATATGTAATTGAGAACACTAAGAGTCTTTTCTGTATTTGCATAACTAATACATTACAGTGGAAAAATATGTCTTTTTAAGCTTTAAAAATAGTGTTTTAAAAACATAGATAGGACTTCATCCAGAAACATACAGGATTCATCTTTTGTGAATAACAACATATGCTGAAACAACTTCTCAATGCTCTCCAGAATTATTTCTTGAAGAATTGGAGGCATGGAAGTAAATTAATATAATGAAATTCTAAATTAAATAGTTCTAAACTAGTGCTTTATCTGAAGAGAAACATAAGGGTAATCTAGCTTTTTATTAAATGCATCTAGCTCATATTCTGAGCATACTTATTGTAGTGAGATATGTTTGCTCTCTTCTGAGAGTACATACACTTCCCTTTCTTAGCCATTAGGACTAAAATTAGTATTTAAGAGTTGGAACAACTTGGCATGTGAAAAGGTTAGTCCTCATATGGCACTAACTGAAGTAGATCAAGAATGGCTATCTACCTAAAAATATACATTCAACCACATATGATACGCTCAGTGAAGAAAACAGAAGGAAGTTCTGTATCAGGGACCATAATAGTCCCTTCTACCCTCAAACCCTACTCCTTAAAATAAAAATAAGCAACAAAAAGACCCCCAACAAAACCACCACCCCAGAAAAACAAGTTACACACAAAAATATGACCAAAAACACACACACTCCCCATGCCTGACTCATTTTTCCATTCTGTAGTTCCATGGAAGAGTTTAGTTGGCATAGGAGGGGGAGTGAACAACATCTTTGTTATAATAAATTGAGTTTTCATCTGAGAGAACTTTTAAAGAGCATTATCTTCAGCATTCAGACATGAAAACTGTCTAGCACACATGCCCTGACTGCATTAAATGTGCTTTTCAAGCTTAGAGTTTAGTCTCCCCCTTGTTTCTCAGGTCAGAAAGGGCTAACAATACTTCTAAAGATAGTGCATACTCTCAGCTGGGTAAGTTTTTCACTGTGGGGGGAATTACAGTCCCAAAGGAAGCTCATTTCTTCTATTAAAAGGAGAAATTTTGGCTGCTGAGGGAGGCAGAGCTGTGGGAGAAGGTTTTTAATGAACTCAAGTAGAAATTGTGTGAATTAACAGCTGCGTCACTGGATCAGGAGTCAGGAGACATGTGCTCTATTCCTGGCTTTGTGACCCCAGGCAGATCAGTTTTACTTAATAATTACTGCACTACAAGTAATTGGCAGCCAAAAAAATCCTCTAAGGCGATACTCCTACAGTACTGTTAGCCATTTTATGTTTAGCAACGAATGAGACAGGAGGTGCCTCAGCCCTTCTGAAGAGATAAAGTGTGAGGACCAAACCCAGGACCTGGTTTGCTGAGTGCCATAGACGGGTATAGTGTGGAGCAGAGGCTGAATGGGCAGACAAGAGACACCCAGGAGGTATGATTGTACAGTGTGGAGCAGAGGCTGAATGTGCAGACAAGAGAGCAGCACAGCAAAGAGGTATGACTGCCCTAGACTGACGTGGTGCTGATGGGTACGATACCCTCAGCCCCAGCTAGCCCAGTCCACAGGCACTGTGGGCAGCACAGGAACCACCCCGGAGCACAGCACGGGCGGAACCTCAGTGGAGCAGATGGCCCACAGCGGGTGCCAGCTGCCATGGAGGGGAGGGACAGAGGACCAGGGGAGCTCCAGAGACTCGAGTTTCCAGGTCCATTTATTCCCAAAAGCAGTTGAGATCTCAAGACAGGGAGGAGGGAAATCTCAGGGGTTTAAATCCAGGGGAGGATCCCAGGGAGAGGACAAAGCTTCAGTCAATAGGGAAAGGAACCGGGACAGATTTACAGAACTGAGTGGCACACATAAAACCAATGGGGGACAACAAGGGGAGGTTTCAACTTAGATAGACCAACACTAGCTCGAACTGAACAGATCTTTCTGGAACACAGGGATGGCTGAACACAGATTGACAGGGAGGGTAGGAGTCACAACCATGGATGTACAGGGAAGGTTCGGGAAACAGGAGAAAGGTTTAGGAGAGAGACAACTTGGGGAAAACCATTGAAACCAGGGAGGAACAGAGGGAGAAACCATTATAACTGAAATTAAACCACCACATTAGACCTACTGGCCAAACAAGAAGTAACAGCCAGGCAGCAACCACTATCCCCTCCAACTTGGGCTTTTCAAAAAAAAAAATCATCATCATTACAGGAAAAATGGAAGAGTTACGTATTTTAAAAATAAAAATAATAATAGTAAAAAGCCTTACACCCAAAAAGCAACCTAGAAATCATCAAGTGTTTCAATATGCAAGCCAAATAAAGTTACAGGATTGTCTAAGACTTTACTAGTCACAATGCCAAGCATATTTAAGGAAACCAGTGAAATGGAACAAATTATACAACAAGTCATATCTTGGCTTCTGAAAGCAACATGGATGACTTAAGTTTGAAAGAGTGGGGGGATTATTATTCCTCTAAACATTCTTATTACAAGACTATAAATCATTTTGCTATGTATTATAAAACAAAGACTGTATCCCAAAGCCTAATACAATTTAGAAAGGCATTATGCATCCTCTTCCCTTTTGGTTTTGTCAAGTCTTTCCCCATTTGATATTAACTCAGACAACCTGTCTCTTCCCATTAGCTTCAAGCTGCCTCTAAACTTTCAGTGCACCCTGGGTATGAGATTTCTGTTCTCAATCTGCACCTTAACCAGTAAAATTTCTAGTTATACTGTCAATATTTTCCCTGGGTCAGGTCAATATTTGATCTCTTGGCTTTCTTCATAAATGAAATTAATACTACAGCAAGAAAAAAGCCCTCTGAGTTTTATCAGTTTTGAAACATAAGCTCAAAAAGGAAACCTCGTGTGTCTTTTGAAAATGGAAGGAAAATATCCCTGCTATGAACTTTAGACAATGAGTTTAGTTTTCTATTATCTACCTATACTTACAAATAAAAATATAGTATCTATTATTCTTCAGAAAGGCCCCCCCTAAATATTAGAATACATTAATCTAATTTGCTGTAAATTAAACAATTACATATGTTTGTGCTTTCTTTCCCCTTCCTACATAAATTTGTGTGGCTGTAGGGCTCAATAAGCCAAAAGTTTCTTACAGCATAAATTCTTCATCAGAAGAGCTATCCAAAGGCAGCATCCCCTGGTGTAGCTGATCTCCAGCTGCATTAACAGGTGTTTACCACAGTGCTGGTGTACAGTGTCCACTTTGCCATAGTGAAAATAAAAATGTAAAACAAAAAGGCCACACAGCATTTTTCAGCTCTCTGTGCTATGCAGAAACAGGTGAAATGTCCTGCTGTGGGGTAACAGAGCCGTACAGCTCATCCTCAGAGAACAGAATGGCCTCAGACATGATGGGCTATGAGCTGACAAGCACAACTCAAAGCTGGGTGTCCCAGCACTGTGACAGCAACCAAACCCAGAACAGGCTGGCTCTGTGCATCACAGGATCAAAGGCAAAATCCTCATGGACCAAAGGCCTCTTCTATAGAAACACACGATCAGCACCTTCAACACCTACAAAATATTAGCTTAAATCCAGCAATGTGAGGAGAATACCTTTGTAAACATCTTTTCAGCTCCAGCCCAGTAAAACTGGATCACTCAGCTAAATTAAAAACTGGAATGTTTTATACCATTCAGGAACAATCACACTTATGATGTACTCAAACTATGAATTTGTAGAAATCTCATATTTGGTTGCCAGTATAAGCACATCTTTTTTCCATTCCTTTCGTGGTATTTATCACCAACACACAACCATACACCATATAAAATTATTGGAAAACTGTGAGAACAAAGAGTATGTTTAGAAGAGATACATTTTATTTCTGAAATCAAGTTGCATTATAATGGAGTTTCTAAAGACTGCAATATTTTTATTTACTATTTTGTGGGAATGAATGTAAAGTGTTTTGTACTATTCCTATATTTCCTGCCTATATTTGCATGAACTTTGTTGAAAGAAACCAGTCTGGTCTTTTCTAACAAGCCAGAAAAATTAAACTCCTATAAACACACTGAGAGAATGACAAGTAAAAGGATTGACACATAACAGTAGGAATAACAATTAGGGTACAGAACCTAAAAGTGGTACAGACCAATACAAATGAGAGACAGGAGTGGGGGAAGACAGGTCTAGGGGAGACAAACTCCGTATCAAAAAGCATAATTACAGTTACAAGCAATTCCTCTATGACTGCTAGCACAGAAGTAAAATAGAAAGCTGGCCAAGAAACACAAAGCAAAACCACACCACAACACTCCAGTAATACGTACAATAATTACGTAAACCTCTACCACTTCTCCAGTAACAGGGTAAAATGAACCATAACCAGTAAAACACATCAGCCTGGTACAGTGAGCAAAGGCAGTGAGAGCAAATATCACCATGTAGAAGCCAGGCACAGCCAGGAGAGCCCCACAGTAAAGAGTTTTCTTATGGCATAAATGAGGCTCAGCTGCCCTTCCTGCCTCTGACCATCCTTCACACCCACCAGATGTCATTTCATACCGTGAGATTCCTTCCCAGAGCACAGAATAAAAAGCAAAAAGACCTCTGTTAGCCCCTTTTGCACTTTAATCCCACAGAATATCAGCAGGCAGATATTCTGAGCTTATTATTGTTGCTCTTTGTTTTGCTTACTTGTGAAACATGAAAACAATGTTCAGTTATACATTAGAGAATAAAAGCACCTGGCTCCAGTGCCTGCTCAAATATTAGTCAAAATATAAATTACTAGTATAGAACCTCTGCAAAGAGTATTTCTAGATCTACTTCCCAGTGCCCAGCAGGCAACAAGACACTTTCCACAGAAAGAAGCCAGCCTAACTTATCTTGCTCCTTTGAGGAAGTCTGGATCACAGGACAAGGAAACAGCAGCCACAGAAAGACCCCTGACAGTCATTCTGTTGCAGGCAAGAGCTGCAGTCTTGCTGAGGACTGAGCAGCAGAAGCCAGACTCTCTAGGCAGCAGCCCATGTACAGCAGTGGCTGAGGAGCCTCTGGGCACCCTGGGCTGCCAGTCCTCCTGCTATGGGACAGGCAGCAACTGCACAGTGCCCCCTCGGACAGCAGGGAAGGAAAGTCCCCACAACAGCAGGATCGGGGGGAGAAATGGTCTGTTTAAGTGTGTACAAACCCAATTTCCTTCCTGATGTCCTGTCCTTTCCTCCCTTCAATAAGGCACTGCTTTATTATGTTACTTGGCAAAGAGCAGTTTGTTCAACACAAGGGCAATTAGTTTAAATTTTTCTGTGTAGGAGCTTAAACCAGTATTTGTAAGTGACCTCTAAAGGGTCCTTGCTGCTGCCAACAGCATCCTGACAGGAAGTTAGGGGTTCAGTTCAGTAATAAGCAAACCAATGCTGCTTGCTTACTTGCTGTATATACATCTAGTAACCAGGTAGTAACTGCTCCCAGTTGCAGGATAGCAGGGGAGAACCTTGGCTCTTTGGCTGCCAAATCAAGAAAAAAAATTGAAGTATAGCAACCAAATTACCCCCTCTTCTTAACACAGAAGGAAAAAAAGGCATACTTGCCTTATTATAGCATTCCTCCTCTCTGTCCTGATATCAAGAAAGCAGTCTGGGATTACAGTAAGACACTAACAATTACTGAACTACTGCTCTGAAAAATGCAGGCCCTTTGCCTCTAGGGGCCTTGTTCTTGTGCTTCCAACAGAAAACTTCCCAGAAGAGAAGGTCTGACATCTTCATTCCATTAATGAAATACTGCTAAGGGTAAATACCTTTTAACAGAAATTAACTGTTATCATCAGCATGACTGAATATCATTAAAAAAAGCCTAATATTGTGCCCTGTAACAAGCCATGGATTTTAGCTCTATCATGTGTATTTGTGCTAACTTGGAATGGAGATAATTTAGGAAGAGAGAGAGGGGATTTAAAGTAGTTTGCACATAAATCTAACACAGTGACAATCCATAATAACCCAGCTGTAATCCAGCTCTCAAGACTTCTCTAGGCAATGTGTAAAACCAGTTCAGGCTTTCAGTCTATTACACAGAAAAAGACTCCCCAGGCCAGTTGAGATGCTTAACCAGAGCTTTGCTCAAAAGCCAGAGAACAGAACAGGAGGTCACCGAGGATGGGAACACATGGAAGCAAACTACTGCCATGCAGCTGCATGGGGGGAAAAAAAAGCTACAACAGAAACAATGAAGGGTGATGAGGTAAAAAAATGGTTTAGAACAGTCATCAGCTTAAAAAAATATTTTAGCAAACCTTTACTGCCCATTTAAATAGAAATAATTCCATAAACAGAGATAGCACATAGCATGACTGGGCTCAGCAATGTGAACCTACTCAGCCAAAAGTCTTCAGTCTGACTGAAGTCAGAGCTGTTTCTCCAAGTATTTGACAAAAACACCTCTCTTCTGCTCACCTGGGCAGCTGGCTCACTCTGGAGACCCTGACTAGCTCTGCTGTCACACTTTTTAACCTATTCAGGGGTTGAGTCTCCAGGCCAGCCCTTGCTCTGCAAACACCATTTCCCAAGAGGCAACAAATGAGTGTACACTGGCCTGTTTCCACCTCAGATTTATTGCACTCTGGGGAGAAAAAATCTTAATACCCAAGGACAAACAATCAATGTAAATCTATTACAAATGCACAGTTTATTAACTTTTTTTTTTAAAGTTAGTCAAGGTATCATGGTTTTTCCTTCGTTCGGTTTTGCTTCCTTTTTTTGCCCCCATTATTTGGCTAACGGGAAGTCAGAGAAGACAGTTAAAGTTAGTTTTAAAAGTACCTCCTTCTTCCTGTCCTCAAAGCAAAGTATTTGAATATTAAAAAAAAAAAAATAAACAGTACTATTTTATACCAAGACAAAAGAGTTATATTTGCCTGCTATTTATTAGTAACAATATTCATGGACTTGGACACACAGCTGAAATTGCAATATGGATACTGATGAAAGAACAAAACCAGAGCCGTGGCTTTTCCCTTATACTTTACATACCACATCAGGCATCACTCCTGCCTCAGCACTCCAGCAGGAAGCAACAGCCACACCAAGCTGCTGCTCAGGCATCACCAGAGTTGTAGTGGGGGACAAGGGGCCTCAATCAGATAAAGAAAAGAGCAGAAAGCCCCTGATATTCAAGGTCTATCTGCCTGCCCCCACATCTCCAGGACTACTGAGTCACCTCCTCACATTTCACATCTCTGAGAGCAGTTTCTGCTCCTGGCCCCATTATTCTAGATTTTCCTCCTAACAAACATCCTTTTGCCATCCATTTACCTAAACCAAATGCAGCGCCAGAAATTGCTACAGAGATGCACCATGTGTTGTAAATGTCAAGGATGAGTATTTCTTTTTTGTCTGTTTTACAAATACCTTACACTGTATTATACCAAACCAAGAGGCTTGGAGAGGTGGGGATGTGTATTCTTCTGTTTGTACAATTCATTTTATTCAGTGCACAGCATTTTCTACAGCTGCAGCACCATCTTTTGCAGGAAGAAATGCAATAGAAGTGTTCTTAACCTCCAAGGAAGTTGAGGTTAAAGAGCCCTCTACTGAAAGTTGTGTTTGCTCACAAGTTTGCTACTCTTTGTAATCTCTTTTTCTCCTCCACATCTCAGAAATATTGTATTGATGACTCAAGCAATAACAGCATGACCTCCATCCACAGCTGATACTGTCAAACAGTCAAATCCTGAAGATATTCACCATGTTTATTAAAAATGTTTTCTCATTCCACTGATAGCAACAGTGCTCACTAAGCCTGAAGTTTTAATTGCCCAATATAACCAGAGACGTTTTCAAGGCCCATATTTAGTTAAGTTTACAATTTTGCCTGTACCCAGGTGTTCTGCAGGCAATGAAGAAGAATATGCAGTTTCTCTTCCCAAAAGTGTACAGCATAACTTTTTAATGTCTTTAACTGGGGAAAAAAGTTATGGAGTAAATAGAATGTTGATGGTTCCAAATTTTACAGGATATCAATTAAATTCCTTTTCAGTACAAAACTCAATGTAAAAAGAGAAAGATATGAGAAATTGTAAATAAATTACAGCAAACTCCCCACTGATGGCAACTGGAGTATAAAACACACAGTTATCTGACACAGAGAAGGTTAAGAGGACAAAAGAATGAATTGGGTGGACATGAAAAATTGAAGGAAAAACAAATTCGGAACTGATGTCAGGCCACAGATTTTAATTGCGGAACTGAATGCCAGACATTAACACAGAGCTGGGGTCATCCAGAGAACCATCAAAGGGCACTTGGGGGACACTGGGGTGCAGCAACTTTCTGCACAAAGTCTTGCTGGTCTTTACTTCTGCTGTAGTTGGGTTATATGAAATAGCTAACATGAACTGGGGAGCTCCTTCAAGACAATACAAAAAAACCCCACAGAATGAAAGAAAATAGTCATACCACTGAGGTTGTCAATCATAAGCAAAGGAAAACTACAGCCATTCAAAATAAACTGCCCCTTCGGAGCTGAGGTCACCTTGTCAATATCAATCTTCTCATTTTGATGCATATTAAGAGCTATTGGAGTGTCCCCTTTCATCCTATGACTGTGAATTGACCTTACTGACACTACTGAGTACAATATGGTCATTTAGGGATGTGGTAATTATTGGTAACTGCACTAACAAAGTTAGCACACAGGGCATCATTGCTCTGACTTGTATTGCCACCTGGCCTTTATTTTAAGAGATTTATTCTCATTTCATATGTCTTGACAGAAACTCCACATATATCAGTCCCTTATTTACAGTTATTTTCCATGGGATTCCTATGACAGTTTCTACTAGAAAAAGAGTAATTTCACCTGGAAAAAAAAAAAAAAGCCAGAACAAAGCTATTATTTTAAAAGTCTAAATTAAGCCTATAAAAAGTCATACTACACAAACACAAGTAATTCTACAATGTTATCACAGTATCATCCTGTATTCCCTGTCGTTTGTCAAAATACAACACAGCTGGGTCAAGAGTGAGACCTCCTGCCGGGTGTTGCAGCCTGTCACTATAGAGGTGACACCACACACACCCAACACCTCTGACACACACTAGCCCCTCAGAAGCAAACCCCACCAAGTGTCTCCTCCCTCTCTCCAGGATTCTATTCCGCTTCCAAAATGAATCAGAAGGTAAAACTGTCTCCAAGACTCGAGATGGGAAGGGTGAGTGCCCAAAGCCTGTACACACACTCCTTTTTGCATGGCTCCTGAGCAGCTGCAGCCTTGTGAGCCCAAGAGGTGGCCATGCCCTGGCACACACACCAGCTGCTGCACTGCTGCCAGAGATCAGCCACAGTGCTTCCTCAGGCAGCAGCTTCCTTCGGCCTCAAATTGCCTTTACTGATTCACTGATGAAGATATATAATGTGATCACCACAGAGATGACTTTTTGTTAAAAGGAAAGAGAAATAATCAATAGTAGCTTGGGCTGGGAAAGGGACCTTGAAATTGATTTGGAGATGACATGCTGGGCTTAGGCCCAAAGTAGAGATCCTGGCCAAGCAGAGTCTAATGCTTTTAGAGTTCATTTAAAGATGACCCCAAATTAAATTTCCAATTGTAGGGGTCTAATTCACTCCAGATTGTTTAGAAACACTGCTAAAAAAAAAGAAAATTCTCAACACAAATACCCTTCTGAGGTTTTGGAGTTCAACTTAATAAATTTCTAAGCAGACCTTGTATTTTATCCCATGCTTGTTCACTTTTGTTGCTATAGGTTGTCACATTCTGCTAACCCGGAAGATCAATTAGAGACAAGTTTCTCCGACAGCTTGCAAACACAACTGTTTTCTTCACACTCTTTCAATTCAGTGCTACTTCTGCCATAGACAGACCTGCATTCTTAAAGCTATTTATTTTCCCTTGAAAGAGGTACAAAATGCAGTAGCAAGAAGGCACAATACTCTACCTATTTAAACTAAGAACTCAAAAATATTTCACCTCATTTTGCCATATCACAAGCAAGACTTGAGAAGTTACCTGGCTTTAGAGACTGCCATACATTCATCCCTCCAGACTGCAGCAGTCCCATCACATCAGATTCATCTGCAGTGCAGTCTTACCTGCCAACTGTGCCAGCAGCATTTGCTTCACAACTGAGAGAAAAACGAGAATAAACCCCATGCTGATGACCCGGCAAAAGGTCACTGAATCTCACTCTGCTGTGAAACGCCACTGAAGACATCCAGAAAAAGATCCAGAGCACCAGAAATGCAGCAGTGACAGAAAATCTGTCATCTGCCAGTCAGAATATTTCAGTAGCTCCAGCAGCCTGAGCAGTACCTTTGCAGAGCTCTCAATGCCAAAGCTCCAGTGCTTTTCCCTAAAGAAAGCATCACTCTGCAAAGACAAGGGAATGGGGTTGAACGTGGTGGAAAGATGAGGGGAAACAGAGGTAAAAAACACTCTTTCAAGTTGAGTCATACTCACTTAGACTGTTTCTTCAGCTGTGTCTTGACAAACAATTAATGCTAGATTTTCACACTACCACTCATTTGGCAGAAGATATTTAAGTCAATACAAAACACAGATCGGATTTCAAATTAGCAAGATCACCAATGAATTCTATGACGAGAACGACAGCAAGCCTGTGCTGGCACCAGGCTTCAGCTTGCCACCTGGTATTCCAGATTGCACTGATCCCAGCCTGTGCTGGTCCCCACCACCTGGTGCATTGCAAAATGCTTCTTCTGCAGTACTGCAAGGCTTTCTGAGCAGCCCTCTTGGAGGGAGGGCCCTTCTGTTTCCAAGGTCACCCACACTTCCAAGAAACAGCCTTGCAGAAAGGCTGCTCGGCTCCATCAGACCTTTATTTGCATCTCACTGTAAAACTGTACACCACTTCAGCCTGCTGACTGACCAGTGATCTGTCACTGCACTCCTCCTCATGCCCAGGACTACTTTCTGTGTCCCTTTTGCTCATTGGAGGCAGCTGTACTCCTCCTTGACACCATCCACAGCAAGCAGCCCCACTCCAAAAGGGTGTGTGTGCTTGTGCCCAAAGCAGCTTCTCCTTGCTGCCAGAACCTTATGGACAGCTCTTTTCTCTCCCATCCCCTGGTCGCAGCTGGAGCCAGCCCATGAAGTGAAACATGCCCAGCTGTGCCCAGAGCACCCCCCAGAAAGCCCTGCTGTTTCTGGGTAGGAGAGGGCTCGTGCTGTGTCATCTGAGCAGTAAGCAGAACTTCCTAAATGTAAGCAAGTCCCCTATTCCAGAAACCATACAGGGAAGGATCTGTTGCTATATTTAGCAACAGATAATTTTGAAAACCCAAACAATAATGAAATTATCAACTGTAGAGCAAGAGAAGTCACATGCCTGGTCTATATTGATGAGCAGAGAGAAGTCATACCAGGGTGCAGAGCAGATTCCTGACTAAAACCTCCCTTCTGGCAGGAGTAAGTCACCACTGCTGTTGCACACAGGCAGCTCTGCATTGCTATTTATCTTGTTTAAAACTAACAGCAAAAAACTCCAGGGGTGAGACCTGAAGAAAAATTGGCAGAGAATGCAAGCCTTGGCCAGGGCCTCTCTAGGAGTGCTCACAAGGACACAGCACACAGTATCTGGTGCTCCAGCCCTTGCCACCCACAGGGACACAGCAGCTGGAGCCAAACCAGAACACAATGTTCAGAAAGCAGCACAACCTACAAAACAGCAGCCCAACCAGCCCCATGCCCTACATGTACCATGTAACAGGACTGATAGAAAATTCATAAAAACAACAGCGTACTTGGCTTAGAAAGACATTTTCTTACATTAATCAGTGGCTTCTAAGCAGTTTTCCAGCAATTCCAAGGAACCAGCAGTGCAGCAGATCCTTCTTAGCTGATTCCACCACCTTCTTCAGGAGCAGCAGCTTTCATGACTGTGTTCAACCTTTACATGGAGCAGTTTCAGCCACCTGGCACTGACGATTTGGTGCTGAAACACCTGCAAAGCAAGGTGGGGCAGATCAGTCATCACTCACCTTAATCAGAAAAGCCTGTGTCTTATCTGCTAGGTCACCCTAGCAAAGATCCCTAGCAAATTTTCTAGGATGTAGCTGGCAGAGCAGTGGGGAGGGGAGCTAAGGAATTGTGGGGAATCCACACAGCCTGCCTGGGGGTGGTGCACTGCCTGGGCTACAGCTGAGCTCCCAGGGCAAAACAAGTACAGGAGAGCAAGGGAGTGACTTCACAGAATATTCTGAGTTGGAAGGGACCCTTCAAGGACCACCAAGTCCAACCCTCTGGAGTGAATGGCCCACACAGGGATAGAACCCATGACCTTGGCACTGTTAGCATCATGGTCTGACCCTTGAGCCAATAAAAGATTGATGGAAGATCTGGTTGCATACTGGGGGGAAAGAAGAGATACATGACCTAGAATAAAACCTGCGGAAATGAAGTTAAATCATTATTACTTTTTAAAAATATCCCACATTTTCTCTTCCATGATAAAGATATATGGAACTACTGCTTTGTGACTCACAGCTACAGTGTTCCAAATCCAGCAGCAGGAACACTAAAGGACATTTGCCATGCTATTGCTCTGTTTCCCACCTTGGCAAGAGCAGATAATTTATAATGGTCTCCCTGCTATCAGAGTAGCTTAGAGGCTTCTTACACTTACATGAGTAAAAACCACTGAGACTATTGGAGTGGATGTAGAATAGAAATGCAAAATATATCTACTATATAACTCTCCATATTAGCTATAGCTGGAAGGAAAATAAGAGGCTCAGCAGATTAATTGCTTTACTCATTATGGCAAATTATCCATTCCAAAAGGCAACTAGTGGCATGAAAATAAGATGTGTATGTTAGAAGACATCAGCAGAGGGGTAAGATTTCCCTACCATTAAACCAGTGCTAGTTTATGTTTTTAACTTTACAACAAATTAGCCATACATTAAAAAAGCTCCTCAACAGCTCTTTCAGTAGAAATTAAACCTTGAGCCCACAAATATTGACATCTCGGTCTTTTCATAATAACAAACCTTAAATGAGATAAATTAATGTTTTTCTGCAGTGATTAGGAAAAAAAACCTGATCTAAATTGTGCAAGAGTAGCCTCAAAGGCAAAAGTGCACTTATGCTTTCCTCCCCTAATATATTCTAATTTGTTTCAGTGAGGACATTAACATTTAAGAGCAGGCAGGTCTGCTTCACCTCCTCCAGAGTAGCAGAGAGGCTGCTTTGCAGTGACAGCTGAAAGCCCAGTGGCACAGGCTGCCCTCGGGGGGACACACTGTGCACACCCCAGCACAGTGCATCCCCAGGGCCCCTGTCCTGCCAGCAGGGTGAGAGAGCAAGGGAGGACCTCCAAGAATGTCTTACAGGTTGGAATGCTCTAAGTCACTGATCCTGTGAAAGTCAGAGAGAAATCTCTTCCAGCTGGGAGAGCAAGAGGCTAAGGTGGGTTCTGCTTTACACCATCAGGCACAGCTGAATGAAAGGCACATTTCCCTTCTGAGCCCTTTTACCCCAACAAAAACAGGATAAATTATGTCCAATATGTATTACAGTTCATTTCTGGAGAAGATGAAAGTGGCATCTTTTAGTTTTCCAGAAGTGAAAGGCTGGATTGCTATCTTTCCCGCTTGCAAGCCTCAGGGACTAACAGGCATCACTCCATCTGGGAGACAAAAATCTGCCCTTCCAGCTGAGACCATAACCCAAGAGTATTGATCAAACATCCACCTCCCTTCCATATAATAGAATTTCCCAGTGAGCTAATTGTTTTTCCTTCTTTCATCTCCACAAATGAGGTCAATGGCAAGGGCAAAGAAGAGAGAATTAGCTCTAAGTGTTCTTGGCTTCAAAGCAAGAGGAGACAGAGCTTCCAGATTTTGGAGAGTGCTCTACAGGATTTATAAAGTACCATGGGACCTTCCAAATATCTGAATTTAGAATTACTCCAGCTTATGACAAGGCTTGCCTGCACTGCTTGAAGATTTATGCTTTTCTACACCTGCTGTGACAGTTTGGCAATGCCACTTGTAGGTCGCTGATGGCCTTCGTGCTGTCCCTCCAACAGTGACCAGCTCCCACCCACAGCTCCTGCAGCATTTTGCAAAAACACATAAAGCCTCCCAACAGATGTGGCAGCAGTGCATCTCTGTGCCTCGTTCTCATTGCCTTCTGCAGGCAGTGGCAGAGCTGAGCAGCATCTCCTGCCCTGCAGCCCCGTGGTGGGAGTGCAAGGGAGGCAAGGCAGAGCCGTGACAGTGCAGGTTTAGACACACTCCCACATCATGCTTACAGAAAGGGAAACTCAACACCAGCAAATGTGCCAATGACAGAATTAAAACCTGCTTCCTGAGAGAAAAGTAGGTACTTTGGTTTTCTCTTCCAAAACAGCAATGATTCTCTGAGGTCTGGCCATCAGTCCTCTCTTTTTCTCCCCCCAGACGTGGGTATTCCCTTGTGCAGTATAAAACCCTACAGGACTCATTAGTATTAATTCAGGAAGAATTAATAACACGAATCAGGAATGGTGGTCAGAGACAGGCAGCTGCAGACTTCAGCTTCTGTGGGTAGGGAAACAGTTAATTTGCTGCTGAACTCTTCACAAAGTGTTTTCCCATATTTTGGGGACAGTTGGAATTGAAAAGTTACACTGGAAGTATAAACAGTAAGTTCTCCACCAGAAAGATAAAAAAACAAAACAAAACAAAAAAATTCAACCCACCTCCACAAATCAGTCTGGTACTTTTTCATGTCTGCATCATCAGACTAACAGCCTGAATGCTGGTTGTGTGTGGTGAAGCTTCTGGCACACTCAGGGCTATTGCAGCATCTGCTTTACAACCCTCGGGTTAGCACTGAGCCAAGCCTATCCAAGTGCAAGGCAGGAGGGCACAGTCAGAGCAGGGGTGAGGCTGGGCAGGGTGACAGGACCATTACAGCCTCAGCAGACCTTGCTCCCACCAGTCACCCCCTCTGCAGCACAGGTGGGAGGAGGCTCTCCTCTGCTGGGCAGCCCACCAGCCACGGTGGGAAGGGTTTATGATCTCCTGCTCAAGGCAAGGCACACCTCAGCAGTGAAATTCCCAGGTGTCTGCTGTTCCTGCCTTAACACTGGAGCTGACGCTGCAGAAAACAGGTTTGCATTCTAAAAGACACCTTTAAGCCAAGCTCTGGGTTTTGTGGGGTCTGCAGAGACCACCTGAAGAGGCAGAACAGACCCAGCAGATGTTACTGGTCTCAGAGCAGACAAGGTACCCTGTCCCGAGGGACCAGTCCCCATTAACCAAAAGCTACAACACAAGTAAGGTCAATAGTAACACCGTGTCCAACATTTGTTAATGGAATTCTGCAAAGCAAAAAATTTATTGGAACATTCCTGACACATTTACATATGCTTGCACCATACTTTTGCCAGAAAGGACACCTTACAGAATAGAAAACCTGCCAAAAACATATGCAGTTCAACTCTGGGAATAATTTTTGAAAGTCTGTTCCTTCCTGGATGTGAGCAAAGGTTATTATGTGTCTAGAATAGATCTAGTCCAGACAGATGGAGCATCATGGGGGGAGGAGGACTGAACTCATGATCTGTTTGTTTCCTGAAGAGCCTTTTGTAATGAACTTTGTAAAAAGACTTTTTGTAAATCCAAGTGAATTAAATTGCTTTCTATAGCACTGGGATAAACAACTTATTGACATTAGATTTTTAAAAAATTGCTTAAGCAGTGAATCTTGAAAACAAGCAAGAAAAATCGGATAAAATAATTTAAAAATGCACACCTGTCAGTAGGCTGGAAATTAAACCTCTTCCAAAAAAGAGTTTCTCATTTAAATCATACGAGAAATCCCATCAAAAGTCAGGAGTTTATTATTTTCAGGAATAAAGATCTCTATCTTTCTTTTCAAGCTCTGACCAGTCTCAGATCACAGAATCATCGACCAAGATCCTCAATAATCCATCTCATTCCCTGTGTTGTTGCTATCTGTAATGAACAATGTGCCCTAGAAATTATCACATGATCTGAAGACCTCTGAGTCTTTAACAGGATGCAGTCTTGTAAGATTTGCAGACTCTCCTGATAATTTTTGAAAGGGCATAAAACACTACAAACACAGAAAAATTTAACATAAAATAGAATTCCTATAACTTCATGGTAGGTTTTTTTAGCATCAGATACATATTACTTAAAAAAAACCAAAAAACACAAAAAAGCAGAACCAAAACAAGGAACTCATGATCTTAAGCCAAAACTGAGAAAGAGACCTGAGACTTCTGAGTAAGCCAGTCTTTACCTAGTTTTGCTTACATTCAGGCTACACTCTTCTACTTGATAACTACTTCTACTTCAAACTTGAGAACTCATTCACAGATATTATCCACAGATCATTTAAAATGAGGCTTAAACGGCAACCTGTTTATACCACAAAAGATGAAATTAGTAAATGGATGGTACTGTAAAAATTCAACTAGCTTTTATTATTGAGTTTCTATGGATCATAGGTTTGTTTCGTAGCTCCTATGAAACCTGCCCTTAAGAGTAAATGAAAAACAGTTACAAATAGCATTTTTCAAACACGTTTCAAGCATGTTTCAATCAAGACTTCCAGTGCGAGAGAGGCTACAGCAGAAAAGGTAGGAAAAGCAAAAACTGGCTCAAGACTTTTCCCCTCTGCCTCCCCATCAGTTTTTGCCAAAGCAGATGACACACCAAACTGTGCTACATGGCAAAATGGAGCGGAGAATGGACCCGAGTCAAAAGTACCTCCCCTGTTTTCTTTCTTTAGACACAACTGATAAAGGAAATTGGCAACATTCACTGAGGATCATTATCCAAATGCCCCCATCCTTAGGCCATAGTCTGAAACCCTGATTTTTCACTCAGGAAAACTGGCATTTAGCAACAGAAATTCAAAGCCAAAGAGCCAGTTGCTCCAGACTGCATCGTCACAGATGACCCATCTTGGGTTCACTGCTAAGTTTTCTTGGTGCCAAATAACTTTTCAACACAACAGTCTTCCAGCACAGGAATTTAAGAACCTCTAAAAGAGGGAAATATAACCCAGAAGGGAAAAAAAAAATAAAGTGAAGACAAAAGAAATTCAACTGTACCCAGCAATATCTTGGGAAAAAAAATGGATGAAGAAGTTGTGGATAGCTGTTTATCTGATTTTATACAGTCAGCATAGAAATTCTTTATCATCACCTACACTATAAGAAACCCAATATAAGAAATTTTCAGTACTGTATAGAAGCACATACCATTTTTGTACTAAAGAGAGTTAATTTTAATCTCTTTTTTCCTCTATTTCCTCCATTCAGGCAACTACTTAATACATTGATCTTTGTTGCATTTCCATTTTCTCCACCAATACATTTCTTATAATTGGAATGAGCTGCTCTATTAAGCTTCTTAATAGATTCTATGTTCTCAAAACCCACTAACTTCAGGACAATACATTAAAATAGACAACAAATTAAGCTTGGTGTTTACGAATGTGAGACCCCATCAACAGTGACCTTTAAAGTTACTGCAAGGACGTTGTTTAGAATTGGTTTAGAGAAACCAGTATCTAATATGTGTAATTGCATTCGTTTGTGCCAGTGCTAAACACCCCGAGACTCTTCTGATGGCCAGGAACAAATTACAGTTGTGATGTGAAGCAGCAATGCACACATGTGCAGATGTCAATGAATTCACTTAGAGCTGTGGGTCCACAGTGGCTGTGGAATCAACAGGGCTGCTGCATCACCCAGCACAGACACAGCCTGCTGTGAGTGATGCAGTCTGGTCTTAGGTTTGTGTATGCGAGCAATGCTGAGCATTGCACACAGCACAGAAGTATTTTGACAGTCTAACATATTTATTTTAATTACATCAATTGGATCCAATAGCTATGCCACAATACCACATTAACTTAGTTTGAAATACCATGTGAATAGAGTTTTTATTTGAAAATCATTACAAAGATGTAATTCTATTTAAGAATAGCAAGCACTATAAAATAATTCTCTCAAAGCTGGTTAGTCCTGGTATGATTTCTGTCTCAGCCAATAACTATGCAGTTACCTTCACATGCATTTTATATCATTTTTTACGTCAGTCAGAGGGGTTTTCTGCCACAGCTGAAGAACAAGGTTACCTGATATTATGGAGGGTGAGCACCTGAAACACACTGAGCAGCTGGAGCCAGGGGAGGGGTATGCCTGACAGACACTGCTGGTGTGGGTATTTGCCAGATACCTATGCCACAACCCAGCCTCTAGGACAGGGCAGGAGATCACATCTGCTCCAGCACCTGTATCACCAATTCCAGTCTGAAATCAGACTGAAACAACACCAAGAGTTAGGAGGAATGAGGCCTGGTAAAGTCAGTCTGGGTAGATAGCCCAAAATGGAATTGCCCAAATCTTCCTTCCTTCCTGGAAAAGACTTTTAAGTGAGCTCGCAGCTGCCCTTCAGCTGGCATTAGCCTTTGCTAGACATTTCCACAGATAGCTCCAAGGGTAACATCAGCAACACAGCTGCCCTCCTGGCTGCCAATCGATCCCTCACACCTCTATTTATTTTTAATTCCAGTGCTTGTTTCCTTGCAATTTCAGTTTCTCTCCCCGTTACACATTTCCGCAGCCTCACCGGGTGAGCTGTTGCTGTTGAACCCCCCTGCTCACAGGCAATTAGTCAGGATACACTTCCATGGGAAACACTTTGGCACACAGTTCATCTTGTATTACCCTGCCTGCATGACCTGCACGGCACTTCTACCAGCACATTACTCTTTTTAGCACAGAAATCGTTGTACAAAGGACTTTGCTTTTGTTACAGTTTTTCACATTTGCCTCAGGGTTAATCACCAGCACAACTGCTAATTATTTGCACTCCCACAGCGCTGCCTGGGCTCGTCAAAGATAAGAACAGTTCAGGCCCTGGTTCCACCACCTGCCAGCCCAGGACTGCTGCCAGCGATCCCCTCCGATAACCCGGGCTGTTCCAGCAGCTGAGGAGCAGCAGTAAATAAATATTGTTTGTTTTCCTAGGCCAGCATTACTCGGAGGCTGTGGTGAGCGATGTGGGGGAGGGCGGGGACACAGCTGAAACATTCCACGCTAAAACCAGGCCAAAAGCACTGCGAGAGATTGCTGTTACTACTAAAAGCAAGATTTATTTAGTGTCTGGGGACAAAACCCAAGTACCTCTGTTAGCTGGCGTGTGGTGGTTCTTCTCAAAAGCAGCATTAACATCTCTCCCAGCCGTGGCGGGCCGTAGCTGCTTTCAGGCTGACAGAAACTCCAGGCTCCTCATGGAGCAGGGCTCCCTGGCAGGAGCCTTCCCTGCGGGGCTGTGAATCCAGGGAAGCGGCAGCGCCGGCAGAGGAAGGCTGGACCCGGCTCCCTGTGCCTTCCTCTCGGCAGGCCCCACAGCTCACACCAGCTCCCATCCACTGCCACTGCTTATTACACTGGCCTTCGTTCAAAACAAGGCTGTTAAACTTGCCTTTTCTCTCACACTGAAGAAGGCTCCCTAAAGAAAACAAAAAGTACAATCCAAAACCAGTATCTTGTACCATCTTTCCAGGTGTATCATCCTCATGCTCAATTCTCTCTCTGACTGCTTCTCTCCACAACGAAAAGAAGACTTAAGTCCACCCTTTTGTCTCTGGCACAGCTATTATGGTAAACCAGATCTAAGTTATTTTTCATTACATACAAATAACAAATGTGAAAACCTAGAGTCAAATGTTGCAGTTAACTTCCCAGGCACACAAAAAAACCAACTGCTTGTCACATGTGAATGTGTGGAAAATGCAAACTACAGCACCTAAGATGGAAGATTGCTCACAACAACATAAAAACAAAGTTAATAAGAAACACTTAAAAAAAACCTTAGATTAGCCATCAAGGCTAGCACAGCTAGCCTAGCACAGCTGGATAAAAGCAGAAAGAACCCTGCAGAAACAGTCATGGCAAACCATCCTGTACTACTCTGTGGGGCAAAATGCCAACCATTGCCTTGTAAATCTCTGAAGGCAGCAGTTGTCTATTCAGCAGAGACTCTTCAATTATTCAAACATAAATCATGTTTTCATATTCACGTGACCTCATCTGAATCTCACAAGGGAAAAAAAAATTACTGACAAATTAATTTGAGTCAGGCGTCAGCCTGATATCATATAGACAAAGATGGATGCATTAGAATTACAGTATCAGTAAACAGAACATTATGAGATTAATTAAGAAAATCCCAAAATACTAAATGTTTAAAAAAAAATCTACAGACCTATTCAACCAGAGGCTTTTGTGTGAGGCAGTCTGATTCCCGTATGGGATCTCACATCTGAGATAGCAAATATTACTACAGTGTAATAATACAGCTGGATGAAAAAGAGTAAACTTATGCAGGAAGGAGACCAAGAAATTACTGATATTATCTGCCCCACTGCCTGTTTGAGAATGAAGCACTAAAAATAGGTATATCATAGTAACTACTTGATGCCATACATGCATAAAAAGTAAGTTCTGCTGCTCTTCCAACAAAATGATTGTTCAAAGCCTTCTGTCATGCAAAGACTTCAACTGTCAATTCAATAGGATTGAAAACATCTACCACCTCTTCTGACCATTCACTTCAAGCCTAACAATGGACCATGAAACCAAGCTGGCTGGACACAGGAAGATTTTCCCAAAGGAAGTTATCCTGTCAGTGCTTGCCCCACAGAAAATCACTGAGTAGCTACACGCATTGGGAAAGGTCTGATGCTCTTTGCCCAGAAAGCTGCAGGCAGTGAGGGGTCTACTGACAGCCTCGGGGTGCCAAAACTGGCCAAGGAATACAGGATCTGGATGCAACACTATTTTGAAGATCTGTTCAATAACCTAGTGCGAAGTGCAAAAAACTGAGATGCTTTCATGCAGGGGCAAATGATCTAACTCTGATCAAAGATAAAGAATTTCCAAAACTCCTACCCAGCAACAGTTGATCTTCACACCTTTTAATAAAAGATTTGCCAAGGGCAAAATTTAGGTAATAGCTCACAGTAAGGAACATACAAGGGCAAAATCTAGGTAATAGCTGAAAGTAAGGAACATTTGGAGACATTCAGGGGAGTTTTCTTCCACTGAAGTCCACTAAGACAAAACACATAGAAACAATATTCTGTAACTGACATTAAAATACTTTATTGGGTAGACAGACTGTGCAGTATGCATAGAAATATACTGAAATACAAAGTCCTCCAGAATACTCCTGTATAAAAAACACAAGTCATACTTCTACATCTTATGTATATACATTACCAAATGTATTCAAGAGTGTGAGTAAGGTCACATTTGCATTTCTTTCTCTTGAATGCACATCTGGTGTAGTCCAAGGCCTTTTTGTTTCTTCAAGAGAAAATTGCACAGCTACCCTATTTCCTCCTTTGGCCTGAAACCTGATGGAAGTTTACATACTCTTCTCTCCCTTACTAGATCCTTTCAAGCTTGACTTCTGCCTCTTTTTCTCCCTTTGTCCCAGTATGCGATAGACTTTTTTCTTAGCCTCCTTTTGCCTCTTGAACTTCTGTTCATCCTCCTTCTGCTTAACTTTGAGATATTCTTTAAGCTGTTCCCGATGCTTTACTTTGGCTTTCGTTATCTTGTAATTATTCACTGTACTCAAAGCACTGAGTAGAGCTGATATCTAGAACAGAAAACAGACAATCAAAATATATGCAGCTCAATTTTGGTGAGCAAGAAACACTGTAACACTCAGCAGAGACACACATAATGAATCAGAGTCAAGGCAAGTTCCTAATTATCTCTGCACCTGTTACCCAATTTCCAAAATGGTTTAATTATTTATCCTGTTAGGAGTTAATCAAAGCTTTAATTTTTGTCAACTCTGATTTTGGTTAGATAGCTTTTAAAAGGCTATGCCTAATTGCTGCTATAGAACCCTTAAACTGCAGTTTGGATCTTCTTGCCTCTGCAGCACTCTAATTCTCAATTTTGGAAGCAGAGTATTTGCTTCAGATCCTGTCTGTGTTAATAATGCATGGCAATGACAAGTCAAATAAAAAACTGCAGCTGCCAATTTAAGTCACCCATTATATGAGAGCACTAAATCCAAGTGAAATACTTTGGAAGTGCTTTGACAAGGACAAAAGTCATATTTAGGCCTCAGGTGACCTACTAGTCTGAAAAATAGACACCATCCACTCAGTGACAGTTCCATATAAGTACTGTGTACCAAACGGGAGCAAACCTAATCGCAAGTGCTCATTTTTCACTAGGAAAATACGCATCTTTAGCATTAGCAGTAGATTCAAGTGTCAAAACAATAGTTAGAAAAGCTTCAAACAACACATTTACCCTTCAGGAGTCCTTGTTGCAGAGTAAGTGATAATTACCTTCTTTTCATGAGGCTCCCTGATAACAGCTGGCCTCCACTGGTCTTTTGGAGTCTTGCCTTTCTTCTCAAGGTTCTTAGGTTTGTTCTTAAAAGGCAGTGCCTTCTGCAGTGCTTTAGGAATGTGGAGCTTATTGAAATGCCTCTTCTCCCTCACAATAGGCTAAAAGAATGAATACAGAACATATGTAAGACCCATGACATCAAAAAGATTTCATTTAGTTTTCATCTTTCTGCGGGGAAAAAAGCCCACAAAACGCCACAAACCAAAAAAGAAATACACATCCCTCAAAAACCACCCCAAACCAAACAAACCACAAAAACCACAAACCAAAAGTGAAAAAACAACACCCTCTGACATCCTTGGACTGAACTATAAATGGTATGTTCACTCCAATTACAACAGCAGAAGTTTCAGTAAGCTTCTGAAGAAGAATTCTACCCTGCAGATTACTTTATAAATTTTAACTGACCCACAACAATCTGCTCTCAACTGTTTTATTTCCATCTCATGCCGGGATTGTGCCTTGTGGATAAAAATTTGAAGTCACACGTGCATGTATATGAACATGTACTTATACTGCTCTTGGTTTGCAGAGGTTTGAGACACACTGCAATTTTGACTGGTTTTAAAAAACAAAAAAAAGAAATATACCTTATAGAGAGAATCCTTGTTTTGTTTCAGTTTGATGCCTCGCTCATACCTCAGCTGGCCTGTTGTCTTCATCCCACTCCAAGTATCTTTCTCACCTGCTGGTTTCAGCAAGGATGTTACGGGGTTATAAAATGTTGGGATAGAAACAGGATACCATGTCCTCACGAAAACAATATCTGAAAGAAAAGGGAACGTTACTTGGCTCTAAAATATATGAAATGTAAAAAGTTCATCATATCCACACCCTAAGCAAAGATTGCCTGAACAGAACAGATACTACACCACATGCTAGCTTTGTGTTTGGATTATAGAGCAAATGTCTTCAACTTTGGGGTAAAAGCAATGCAAAACCCCATAAAGGCATGAAGAGCACACATTCCTGAAGAACAGGCAGCTGAATACCATCCTGTTCATCATTCAAGAACAAGCAGCAGAATTCATGAATGTAGATGTGTAGATGTATAATTACCAACAAAACCAATTTCCTTTGCCTATTTTTATAAAAGAACTAACTTGCTTTTATTTCACACTATCCATGATTTTGGTGTGTTTAGGAAAACAGGCCATATAATCCAAGTAAGTAGAAGCTCATATTCTCAACATCACAGTGACACTCAGCAAACACAGGAGATCCTCTGCATAATTTCCCCAAAAGGCTGCAGAAAAAAGTTAACTGGAGTCACAATGCCGGTCCTTTGATGTCTCAGAAGTGTCCTTCTAGCACTTGTACCACTAAATTCAATTCATCATGTTCAAGGAGAAAGGCTGTGTAAAACACTAAAACCATGCTGTGTAAAGCATTAAAATACTTGAAGATACATGTCTTCAAGCCTTTTCATCTGCATACTGTATGACTTCTGAGTGTAAGTGGGAGAAATTCAACCTAAAATATACTTTTTTAATTTCACTCTGCATCTCACAAGGTATTTCTTACTCTATGAATTCACGTCTCAATTATCAGATCCCAGAATTCTGAGACACAGCTTTGCAATCTGTGAAGAAGGATGAAAGTTGTGTGATAACTTACATGCAATGTGCAACTTACCACTCATCAGCAACTTGTCTTCAAATGTTGCTCTGAAGGCACCCACGGGAGCTCGGAGGGCCTTTTTGATCTGCCCTCGGATACCGCTCACACTGCGGATCGCTGCACCCTCAAATTTAGCCACTTCCAACTGAGAGTTGAACATTCCCTGAAAATGTGAAGTACCCACCATCACTCAAGATGCCAAGTCTCTCTCTGTGACCTATGAAGGCCACAAAAACAGAATTCCCACAAGCATATCTTATAAAGAAACAAGAGGAGCAAAGCACTGTCTTTAGACTAAGAGTGCTGATCGTACCAAAAACCCACTGAGCTGACTTTAGGTGAGCTATTGAAAGCAATCTACTTAGTCATACATCACATGTAAGGTTTCTAAGCATTAAATACATTTATTTAAAATTTAAAAACTGAACATATCTACAGAAGCTTAACATTTCTCCTTTAATGTAACTTGCTGTAACACAGGATACCTTAAAAGCATGCAAGCTGCCTTAACTTGCTAGTTCTGAGCAACAGAATACAGTTCTTCAAGGTTTCTTTTATGCATCATAAGAAAAGCAAGGAAAAAATCTTTCTATTGCAAATACTTGAGTGCTTCATTGCTGGGATTACTGCTTGGCTGCTTGCTGCCTCAAATGCAGAATAACCTAAGCTCTCCCTGAGCCTGAAAGCCCAGCAGGAAAGTCAGTGAATATTCACTTCTGCAACACCTCCTACCCCAAACACTCTTGTGTTAAGCACTGCCAGAAGTCTCCTTTGACTCCAAAGGTAAAATTTAGTGGGATCAGACTGATAACCACTAGGCACAGGTTTACATCCTCCAAAGGTGTCTGCCACTGCTGATCAATGGGTTTTAGGAAGGAACCAGTGGGTGGGAAGGAAAAAAAATCACACCAAATGTGAACCAGGCAACTGTCCCAGAATTTTTGTTTGGTTAATAATAATTCATCTTCCTTGGCTAGTAATCAGTATCTTTAGAGATCACATGGAAAGGAACTCAGAAAACCACAAGCAGCTCCTGAGATCCAGAACAGCATTCAACAACAACTGAGAACTTGTGCCTCAGGAAAAACAATCCCAGGTTGCATTCCTTCCTCACATCAGTACATCTGGTTTTACAGTATACATACCTATGAACTTACCTTAATAAAACAAGTGTTCTTAAAAATTTTGAATGGAAAACCGGTTAGCTTCAATTTCTTTACAATAGTTATGGATTTATCTAAATCGAGCACAACTCCTGTCGCAGCAATCCGGAAGTCAGGCTGAAACAGGAGAGATGAACGACACTGCTGAATGTGTTCTTTCTCAAATGGTGAAGACACCATTTAGAATCACAGAATCATAAGCCAGTTTGGATTGGAAGGTCATCTAGTCCCATCCCCCTGAAGTGTGCGGGGACATCTTCCAATACATCAGGTTTCTCGGAGCCCCATCCAGTCTGACTGACTATTTCCAGGGATGAGGCATCCACAACCTCTCTCATCAACCTGTTTGTGTTTTACCACCCTTGTTGTAAAAGCTTCTTCCTCATCTAGCCTAAATCAACCCTTTTAATTTAAAACCATTCCTCCTTGTCCTATCACAGCAGGCTCTGCTAAGTTTATCCCCATATTTCTTTTAAGCCCCCTATATACTGAAAAGCTGCAATGAGGTCTCCCCAGAGCTTTTTCCTCTCCATGATGAACAATCCCAACTTTCTCAGCCTCTCCTTCTGGGAGAGGTGCTCCATCCCTCCAGTCATCTTTGTGACTGTCCCCTGGACCTGCTCCAGCAGGTCCCTGTCTTTGCTGTGCTGACAGCCCCAAGGCTGGATGTGGTACTCCAGCTGGAGTCTCACCAGAGCAGAGCAGAGGGGCACTCCCTCCCTCACTCTGCTGCTGGCACTGCTCTTGCTGCAGCCCAGGATGTGATTTGATCTCTGGGCTGCAAGTTCACATGACCACAGCATGTCCAGCCTCTCGTCCACCAGAATCCCCAGGTCCTTTTCAGCAGTGGCTGCTCTCAATCCCTTCATTGCACCCTCTGTATTGACACTGGGACCTTGCACCTGGCCTCGTTGAACATTCCGGGGTTCCCCCTGGACCACTTCTCAAGGTCTCCCTGGACAGCATTCCATTCCTCAGACATGCCAACCACGCCACCCAGCTTGGTGGTGCCTGCACACTGCCTGTGTCACTGATGGTCAGTGCTGCTCAAACTGTGCTGGTGCCAGCACAGAGCCCTGAGGGACACCACTTGTCACCACTGCCCATCAGGACACTGAGCTGTTGACTCAGATGTGTATCCTCCAGATGTGGCCATTCAACCAACTCCTCGTCCACTAAGCCATCCACCCAGTGAATGAACATCTTTCCAACTTAGAGGAAAAGCTGTTGTGGGGCACCTGCACACCATATTTCTCTTTCAAGAGTCACATTTTCTAACCTTGACAGAAGTACTGCAGCATGAAAAACACAGATTGACTGGTACAGACTAGTTGAGGTACTGCTGACATAACATTCCTACTATTCATTAATGAGATTTCCAGAACTGCCATTCTAATTACCTTGGAAACAATCTAGAAGTCCTTGTGATCTACCTCACTATGTTCTCTTTATGAAACAAATCTTACTCAGACAGAAAGTCTCAAAGGAGAAGTGCTTTGTGCAATGCTCTAAGATACTATAGTACGTGAGGGACACATGATGGAAACAGCCTTTTAAAACTTGTAAAAAGACAACTGCAATAGAACTTCAAGGCATATTTTAGGAAGGGGATAATAATCACCACTCTAATTACTGTCAAGCTCATTACAATGCCATGCAAAGCTTTTGTTACCAATTGTCTGCAAACATGAACTTATCTTTCATTAACATATATCTAATAAAGATCATATCTGATAAACACTGCTTTAACACTATTTAAATTGGAATTATGGAATGGTTTGGTTTTGAAGGGACCTCAAAGATCATCTCATTCCAACACCTCTGCCATGGGCACCTTCCACTAGATCAGGCTGCACATAGCCCCATGCAACCTGGCCTTGAATCCTTCCCAGGATGGGACATCCACAACTTCTCTGGGCAGCCTCTGCCTGAGCCTCGCCACCCTCACAGTAAAGCATTTCTTCCTGAAATTTAAAGGAAACAAAAAAAAATCCTCTCCATACACTTTCCCACCTCAACATAATACACCTTTCAAAAGCTTGAGTTCAGTTACTTTCTTAGTTCCTACAACTACATTGCTTTATTATAATGTAAACCTTCTTCCCAAAATACATATGTTTTGCCCAAATATGTGTAGAAAGCATTAATCAACATTCTGTGGTAACAAACCTACCGTTGTGCCACTGACAGACTGAACTGCCAAAAATCCTGTCCCCTGAGGAGTGATGGGCCCTAAAAGAAAATTAAATTTTAGAACTTCCGGAAAGTTTTACTACACAATATCTAGCCCCTATTTAAATTCCAAAAGCTTAAAAATACATGACAAATATACTCAGTGAAGAAAAACAAAGTTAAAGCACTCAAACTATTGCTCACATTTGAAGCCCCATAAAGGAATGGTTAACAAAAAGTTACCCAAGGGCTGAGCCCATAATGTGTGCAAAGTCCATCGGGTTCCTCTTTGATATGCTACAGCTTAGCAGAATGCTTAGAATTTGACTAAAAGCCAAATCATTTAAATAATCCACAAGTACTAGACCACTGCCCGTTTTCCCACAGTATTTGGTGTTATTCTTTGTTCCGCGGGGCGGTTTCAATTCTCGCCGTTCCCAGAGCTGTGCCTGCCACCCCCTGCCAAGCCCGACCCCTTGGCGCTGCGGTGCCCACCCCAGAAGGCGGCCCCGCAGTGCATGTGCTGCGGGGTGTACTTGAGCAGGCGGTGCCGCCCGTTGTGGTCCTCGATGTAGAACAGGGGGATGGTCTGGAAGCGCCGCCAGCCCAGCGACAGGATCAGCGGGTCACGCGTCTTCAGGATCTTCTTGTACCAGCGGTGCTTCTTCAGGCGCAGCTGTGGGAGCAGAGGGAACCGTGCTACTGCTCAAGGTGGCACTGGCTCTGAAATTCCAGCCTTCATTTTTCAGGAATGACTGAAAGCAACTTCTGTGTACACTAGAATTTTTACACACTAAATTTCATCTTTGTTTATCTCCAAACATTCTCACTAACATTAGGCTGACTGGAAGATCAATCAGTATTTCACTCACTCTTAAGTGTGTATGCATACAGGCAAGTATTATATTAAAAGTACCTTTATATATGTACCAGTAACTTTTCTGTAGTCACTTGTATACAGATCATGAAGGTCAGAGTACAATTAATGTTTGCAATTTAGCAATCACAGTGTCAGACCTTAGTCCTGAGACACCTCTGCAGCTGAACATTAAACAACAGTAACCTTTTCTGGTTATCCAATTAAGCCTGTGAAGATCCGGGATCTGCTACTGTAGAATTACACTTTGTGTGAAAAGCAAATCCCCTATTCAGGAGACAAGGATGGCAGCTTCTCTGTGTGTTTACTGTATTTTCAGTACACAGAAAGCAGGAACTGCAGACACCCTGAAGCACACCTGTACTGAGATAAAATAAAATAAAAGGGCACTCAGCCCTTTGGCTACGTACCTGTACATAGCCGACATTTCCTTCGCTGTTGCCTAGACCACCCAGGATGATGGGGTAATGAGGATCAAAATTCAGGACAAATTCACAGGGCACATTCTCAATCTCTATTCGAACATACATCCCAGGCCTGAATCCCTCATACTGCACTCTGGTCTCATCATCTTGATCTTCAAATTCCGCTCGATTAAGCTATGTGACAAAGAGAAAGCCACCGTGTGTTTCACAGAGTTCAAGTATTAACAACATGTTCATGAAGGGCCAGTTCTACTTAAAATATGCTAACATTTATATAAATCTTTTGGGGGCAGATCTAATAGATCTTCTTTTGTGACTTTTTATTCAGAGCGAGATCTTTACTACCACAAAACCCTTCCAATCTGAGATCCCAAGTGGGGTTGTTAGATCACTTGAAATACAGTACCAAAGAGAAGTAAATTACTGACTTCTGATACACCTTTCCCTATGGTGACTTTGGATTTTAAAGATACAACTATCAAAAGTACATTTTTTGGTTTAGGAGCCCAAGCAGCTTTTCAAGTTAATGTCCTGATCTTTAAGGTGTCAGTTTATGAGGATGCTGCACTCCCATCTTACTCAGCACCTTAAAATATTTTTGCACATCCTCACACTGTACATCATCAAAACCTCTTCTGTACCATATGATAAGAACGTAGATGCTGTGCAAATATTTAAGCAGGTATCCTTGTGAATAACAGAAGCCTCACCCTCCTGTTCTAGCTCCTGACGTTTAGCTACCCATGAGACACTGATTGTTTTACTGAAATGTCCTTCTTTACCCTTTAAGTGCTCTCAGTACATCAGCACACCAGAGCTCATATTATCCTTTGTGACAGAGGCTAGTAGGTAAGGATTAATTCAACAACTATTTAGGGTAAAATTTTGTCAGAAGACAATACAGTGAAGATATTAACAACATAAGGCAGTGTTCTCCCAAGTCAGTCAAAATAGGAAGCTACTTTTAAACTTCCAAGTTCTTAAGTGAAAAAACAAAGGCCTGGAATAAAATCAACACCTCACATTCTGGATACTGAGGACTTCTACCACATGTACAGAGCAAGGGCCATTAATTACTTTTTCCTCAAAATAACTTCACAGTTGGATGAAAAAGACTGTCACGGGGAATTTACTTATCCATTAATAACACTGCATAAAGTCACATTAAAAATAATACTGGGAAAATATATGGCAGAAATTAATATGAGGAAGACTTTCACCTTCCTACACATAAAAGGATGACTTTTTTATTTAAAAGCTTTTTAAGTAGTTGAAGTTTAGATTATATATCCTGGCTTATTCAGTGATTCAAGGTATGGTTAAATATTGCATTCAATTTAAATTAAGCTTTCATTTGTTTGCTTGTTTTCCTTTCCAAATAACAGAATCAAAAAGCTCAAACATAAAAAAATCACAAGCTTGTATTTCTTTGGGTGTACTTTCTGAAATACCTCCTGAGCATCACCTGTGTCTCAGGAAAAAAACCTTTTGGGGGCAAACCCTGTGGAGTATTTTTGAAGACATATAGCCAGATAAATTGCCAAATTAGGAGATTGTACCTGTGCTTGTCTATGCATTTCTTCTTTAAGATCATCAAAGTATGTGGCATCCCCTTCATCATATTCTGCATCAAACATTTCTTTAAGTTTTCTTTTCTTGTCCATGCGCTCCTTTTTCTTTTCCTCCTCCTCAGGTTCTGGTTTTGACACTTTTTCATCTTCCTCCTCCTCCTCTTCTTCACTTCCAGACTAATCAACAATGGCAAACATGAAAAAGGGTTCACTGAAAACAATCCATTCTGATTAACAGTTTGATAAATATTATTAAACAACACTTCTATAGATATGATGAAACAATATTTTTGTATTGTGCCAATTATTACACAATTGAAAAACATTTCAATTTGAGACAGAGATTAGTAAGCTATTCATACAGGGAGACAACTTCAGCAAGGACCAAAAGATCTCATGATCTAATCATATTCCTTTTCACTGACAAAGCTTTTTTGACTAAACATCATTTTAACATAAGGGAATAGACCCAGAACTGACCTGCCTGTTATTCTACAGCTAATATAATTATATATAATACAGGAGGGAAAATCAGTCATTTTTGATAGCACTGAGAAATACCGTGCTGGAAGGCAGGACTCTGGACACCTGAGAGGAGGAAATTTGTTCACAGACCATTTGAAAACTGCCAAAATTATACTATTACCCTCAATTTTATAACAAAATGCAAAGCCATCAAATTGCTCAGTCCAAAAAGAAATTGATTTTTTTCAGTTTGTACTGTCACAGACAACTACAGCTCTGTTCTTGGAAGATACCCAAGCCACAGCATAAAATTGCTTCCACCATCCTCCTTTATGCAGATAAGAGGAATGAACTAGGAAACTGTGTCAAGTTTCCACAATTTGTTGTGTTTATACAGAGTGCTATAATCTTCTGCATCAGATGAGATGACATAGTACAAACAGTTGTGATTACATTTGGTTTTAAAATACTTCTGTCATGCCTCCAGAGCCTCCAGCTCTTGATTAAGCCTGACACCTACTGTTAAATAAGTGAGGTGACTTCTACATAATTAACTATAAACAAAAATTCAGGCTCAAGTTAAACACATGCCACTGTAGATAAAGTCAGTTATACACATACCTTCTCTCTCTTGTTCCCACTGATTCCCTTCCTGTCGGTTCTATGAACACTGAATTTATTACACAGGATGCCTATCACTTGATAAGAAACTCACACTGATGTTGCTAAAGAACATAAAAATGCACATCAGACCTGCTCTCCTCCAGCAGCAGCCTTTCCTTTGTGCACAACACCAGTTTCCAGATCTTCAAAATCTCCATACAGCTCCTCTGCAACAATGAGCACCCAGGACATGTGAGCATTAGTTAACCATTCTCTGTATTGCTCCACAGCATCTCTCACATGTTCAGTACTGTGCATTTCTCAGTACTGCTGTGGAGATTAGATTCAGCCCAAATAATTTTGATTCCCATCAAATTTTATGTGTTTGTTCTGCCCTCTCTACAGCTTCGGCTGAAAATTCCCAGCTAAACTCAACGTGGCTCCTCCTTTATCCTTTCAACACCCTCATGATTTAAAAAATATAAATAAAGTTTGGATCATCCCAAAGGACTCCCAATACATTAGTTGGTACTCTAATGACACAAGACACCAGCAGAGCAATTGAGCTCCTATGTTTAATTCCAAAAAACATTAAATTAAATATAGCTGACAGTTTTTAGGTTAAAAACATATGCTTATAGAAGCCTGTTAAACCACAATCATGACGCATGTAAGTTACAGCCACAATATTGAATTTTTTTAAGTATATCCTAATTAAAGTAAAAAATAAAACAACAAAATGAAAACAACACCTCCAAAACACCAGAAGATAGATCTCTTCTTTCAGCCAAACATGAATGGGAAGTTTGTCTTCCCAATAAAGAACAGTTTCTGTTTATTTCTACCATGACTATCCAGAAGAATAAACCATATATGACGACTAGATCAACACAGATACACAATTCAAAGCTGGCATGTCCAGGTGTTGAGACTAAGGACTCCATTTTGTAATTTAAATTACATACTCTGTTTTTGGACAGTAAATTTCTAGGATGTGGTATGTGCCTACTGTTTCTAAAGACATTTACAGAAATGTGTAATTATGTTAGTATCTATATAATAACATATATAATAGTTTGAAAAAAACTGTAAGTATAGCACTAAGGCAAAATATTCTATATACATAACTAAAATGTCATACTGTTTCATACTGTTCCTAAAAATGCTGTATACATGAATCATTTTTACAAGTGTTACACTTACCATCCTCCTCCAACAGTTTTGCTGCGTCTTTATCATCCTCCCACTTTCCAGTAACAAAGCAGTCTCGGATACTGCTCATAACCTGCAAAAGAAGTCACTGCCTTGCACAGCTGCAGCTTACTATCAACAGAAATGTTCCCCAGACATTCCCCCATCAGAGAAACCCCCTCAGAGACAACACTTACATGCAGCTCCACATCAAGACACCATTACCAAAACTACACAATGCCTCCCCAAAGGCAGGATTGTGAACACAGTTTAATTCTTGCCCAAAAGTCTTTGCACTACCAAAATCTCTACCCCATATTGTATTTTTGCTTGGATCTCCCCCGCTTTTTACAATTTGGTAAATAAAGAACAAACTATTATTCACCAAATATTCAAGTGAGCCAAGCCTTAAATTGATTTACTGTAACTTGCCACTCTTGGAAGAACAAACTTTGGAATCTGTTACTTAGAGAGCAAGTGGGAGAATCTAAGACACTGTGGCCACAGCTGCCACAGGTCTGCTCCAGAGACAGCTCAGTCACACTTTATGAGACAGCAAGGACAGAAACAGGCAGGATATGCAGAAATAATTATCCAAAGGCATCACCTCTTCTAAATCCCAGTCTTGTGGCTTTTCTACCAGAAACTTGGAGCAGTCAAGAGCATTAGCCTTCTGTTTGGATGCTTTGTCTGGACGGCTGACACGAAACAAACCTCCAAGTTCATCATCTGCATCCTCGCTCTCCTGGTCCTCATCCTCGACAGCTAAACCAAACACAGAGGCTGTGATGATTTCCCTACAGTACAGGCATGAAATTCATTAACCACCTCTCCCCTTATGCTTCCCAACAGCTGCAGCAGTTTGAGGAAATAAAAGAACCAAACTGGAACAGTTTTAAATGTAAAAGCCTAAAGAAAAAGGCACAGTGATCCAGTTATTTTCGTAACTGGAATTATTTGAAAAATATATTGTCCAATAAGTAAAGAGAGGATGCTAATTCAATATGACAAACTGTAACAATACCAAAATCATCTGTGAACAGGAAGGACATTAAGCTTGCCTGTAAATCAAGAATATCAGACTGGATAATCTGTCAGAAAATCTTCCCATACCTGCACTGTGGAAGGTTTATAAAAGCCAAATTCTCATCATTTTCTACAACGGTTCTGCACAATGAGATTTGTACAGTCAGCCAACCACTGGAAAAGTTGTGAATTAAACAGGACAAATTACATAAATAGCAATTTTCTCTTCCTTTTAAGCCAGCTATTTTTTCCTTGACAAACATCTGATACTAAGTCATGTCTAAGAGATTTCCACAGTCACTGTGAGATAAAAATTCCTGAAACCAGCCAATAGACATTATCTCTTTATGAAACACAATTACACAATGGATTTCCATAATATCTATGAGATGATTACACAAATGACCAAACCTTAAACATTTGGAAGAAATAGCTGTACCAGAAAACATAAGTAACAACTGAGTAGTCTGGAAAATTAACGCAAAACGATTTATGGGAAAAGTAAAAACTATCATCTTATTACAGTTATTAGTGAAAATGAGCATCAGCAATTAAAAAGTCAATTAACTCTCCTCAAGCCTCCCACCAAAAGACAATGCTCAAATATTCAGACTTGAAAACGTGGTAACAGCAAACAGCCACCATTTTTTGAGACAAGTTTCAAACAGATCTGTACCTGTTCCATACACAAGTTTACGAAGGTTGGGGGTTGATCGCTGCTGTCTCAGAAAGGCCTCAGCTGCCTTCTGTGTGAGGTCCTCTTTCCATTTAAGTGCACCTGAAAAGGGAAAAAATTCACATTCTGTCTCCAAAAAAGAACAAGGATCAGAAATTACAAAAATAATTTAAGTAAGGACATGACAAGAGGCTTAAGAAGTGCAGACACAACCCACAGTTTCTTTTTCTCATACTCCATACATACAAAGAAACATAAACTGTGGATAACAAATTATACCACTAATTTTTTTTTTAGGACAGAATTTTAAAAACTTACTAACAACAGTAAATGATTTGATAATGTCCACAATGATACATGTCTTCTTCACAAACTCACAGAAAGGCTGAGGTTGGGAGAGACTTCTGGAGGTCTCTGTGTCCTGCCCCACTGCTCAAGCAGCCTCACCTAAAGCAGGCTGCTCAGCACCTTGTCAGGGTGGCTTTTGAACATCTCCAAAGATGGAGACACCTGTTCCAGTGCTCAGTGAGCAGTTAAAGCATTTTAGTAACATTCCCCCAAACACATTTTAGTCTTTCTAGATGTGATAGAGCATCATAATTTGTTTTCCACACATAGCTATGAAGATTAAAGAAGTACATGCAAAATCAATGCAGTTTTGTTTATAAAACAGATCACCTCCGTTTTAGAGGAAGGAAACCTGACTTACATACTAGAATGTAAATGAAAGGCTTAACAGCAAGTATTTCAAGCTTTCCTAACTTGAAGTTTTGCTACTTAAGAATTATATAAAAATACATATATACATATATATATATACACACACATATACATATATGTATATATTTGACAGGCAACATTATGGAATATTTACTAATTACTTCCTATAACAATTAATACAATTAAAGTGGACAGTAAAAATTAAATAGTTATAGTCTACCTGTTGTGTCAGCAGAAAGATCTACTTTTTCTTCATACTCCTCTTCTTCTTTCAGCAGATTCTCCACATCATCATCCTCAGTATCTACAGCTTTAACTTTAGTCTGTGTAACACTACCAGCTTTCTTTGCTTGACTGTGCTGAAATCCATTCCTATTTGACTCTTCAGCTTTTAATTCCTCATGGGATCCTCCTTCATCATCACCCTCTTCAAGGGAAGAGTTCTCATCCTCAGATTCTGATGCCTCTTCGGCAGTGCAGTTTCCTGAGTCAGTAGTGAGCACTGCTTTTCTTTTGGGACTGTGCTCTGAGATTTGTGATTTTGTTTTCATACGTTCACTATTTAGATCATTCTGCTTAGATTCAGCTCTTTTATGTGCAACCTCGAATTCGCTATCTGAGCTTTCATCTTTGCAAGTCCTTTGTATGTCCCCCTCCTCCTCCTCCTCCTCCTCCTCCTCCTCCTCCATCTCACTGTCATCAGGGGCAGTTTCACCTTCCTCTTCAGAGCTCACCTCCAGGTCATCATCGCTGTCTGCAAACGCTGGTAGCTCATTCACAGCTTCTTCCTGAGCCGCCTCTGTTTTCAGGCGCTTGGCTCTCCTAACTGCCATCCCTTCCCGTAAGAGCATGCTCTCACTTTCTTCCTCAGCATCATTTTCATCATCACCATCACTTCCATCTTCAGAAACTGCTTCTTCTTCATCTTCCTCTTGGTCATCCTCCTCATCACTTGCCACATCATCATTTTCCTTCTCGTCATCTTCAAACACGGCCTTCCGACGAACTCTTCCAGTCTTCACATCCACCTGCCTCTCTTCTTTTGGCATCACAAACCTGTTTTCCCAAAGACCACATTTGGAGTAAGAAGGCAAAGTACAAGAAAGTTTTAATGAAATAATGAAGCCTCATGTTAATATTTTGAAACACTTCTACAAATTTTCTTTCTAACAAAGTGAAGTTATGTAGACCATTAGAAAGGCATTGGCATTCTTTAATGTTTCTTTTTTCAAGAATATTGAATGTTACAGCCAAAAGTAAGTCCAAGAAATGTCTTCATTTTCCATGGAATTAATTAAAACAGTAATGTTACTTTGTATCAGCAAGAAATTCCTGGAAGGCAGGACTACACTGCTTGCAAAACTTTCTAGTACCAATTATTTCTATCCCAAAATAGAGTGTGGCATATGAGTAATCTCAGAAGAGGAAGAATCAGACCATATGTCATTTTACTAGCTGTGCTCTATTGAGAATTTTTTCTAAATTAGAGCCTGAAATTAGAGATTCATTCATGCTCAAACACTGCCCAGAACTCAAAACTTACTCTTGTCCTACATCTTCTGAACCCAAGGGTGCAGAGTCCATGAAGAGAGAGACCTTGCTTGATGCCATCTTAACATCAATGGCTGAGTGTGTGGAGATCAGGCTCTGAACAAGTTCCTGATTTGGCCTCACTTCCTCCTGGAAAAACAGGATTTTTTACTTTTCAGTTGAGTTGAATAAACAATGTCTAATGACAGCTGTCAGTCTAAACCAGCAGAAATATGTATATGCAAGAAAAAACTGCAGAGCATTTTCAAGGAGCATTTCCTCGGAACAGAACAGCAAGATCTCCCTTCCCCTCTTCCCATTTCAAGAACATCTGTAATATCAGCCCAAGAATAATTAAAGAGGGACTCCTTCACAATATGCAACCACTACAGTAAATACCAGCAAATACATTATCATAGACCCAAAGGTATTTAACATCTAGCACAATACAGGAAAAAAATGAATTCAATTTGTTGGTAGGCAAAGCCTTTTTTTTCTCCCTTTGACCAGTTAAATCCTTAGTCTTCTCCCAGCAAGCACCATGCTCTGCAAAATAAGAGTGGTAATAGTCCAGCACCAGGAGATTTCATAAAGCTTAGGTCAATATTTAGGAAGTTATTACATAAACTTTAGGTACTTAATATTAACAGATCTTCCAATGTTCTGTACAATAACAGATAATAGAAACACCCCTTCTCAGAAATCTCTGAAGGGGAGAAGAACTAATTACCCACTATGGATAGATAAGGATTGATTACTTTAAATAAGCTTATTTTTGAAAACTCATTTTGGTTTTAAGGATAAAAACTACATTTTCCAAGAGAATTCAAATCACCACCATCATTCTTTTACCTCTTCTTTTTCATGAGCATGGCTTCCACCCAGGTCAATGTAAACAGCATCTTTGTCATACACAATGCCCCCCACTCCTGAAAAGGGGGCATAGACGAGCTTCTCTTTCTCATTGAGGGAACGCTTCTTCTGCTGCTCGGGGAGAGCACAGGGGTCTGGCAGGAAACTCACATCACTCACGGTGAAGTCCCCTACACCTGAGGGGACACAAAGCAAAGTTTGCACAACGTTTTGATTCTGAAATTTCTGCAATTCACCAGGAAGAGATTCAAAACCACCCCCCACCCCAAAAAAGGAAAAACAAACAAATAAACCAAACCCAAACACTGTGGCATTCACCAACAGGAAGCTCTGTACCAAACATCCAGCTCCTCTGCCTTACCATTGAACTTAGAGAAGTATACATAAATTCACCAGAATCCTGCAAAGCTTTGTTCCTTTGCTTGTTTTTAAATGACAAAAACAGCAACTCACTTTTCTGAGGAGGTCTGTAAATTCATTATTACAGTAGTTCTTAATTTACACCTTTTAATCATGCACTTAAAATATTAAATTATTCAGTTCTGATCATAAGAAATATATCACATAATTTACTAAATGACATCATTCAGATTTACTTTTCATTATTAGGGCTGGTAAGTTTTACATTTCAAGCACCTTCTAAAGTGATACATCTTTGAAAAACTTTAAATACTGTTAATAATATGTTTATCAATGCAACAAAATTGCACAATTAAAAGCAGAACTAATTACAAGATTTATTTTCACAAAATCATGCATTATGAAAAAATTTCAAAAACATAACAGGCTAGAAAGATGAAAAATCTGTTGTATAATATACTTTAAAGATACAAATAATTTCAGCTATGTTGTTTTTCACAGATCAGTACAGAAAGTCTGAGACTCTGATAAATTACCTGGCATATGAATTTGGCTTTTGTTCTTCAGGTGTGCTCCTCTCAGGTATCCATACAGTGATATCTTCCTGTCACATTTGGGATTGACTCGAACATCCTCTGGGTTTGTCAGCTCTTCCATTCTACTCAACATTTAAAATGACAGTTAAAATATCCAGTCCCAATGGTAACTTTTGAGAAAAGGTGATTTAAGAAAAGAGAACATCACTGCTGCCACTGCATGATCTGCAGACTCTAATAATCAAAATTGAACTATCGTAAGAAAGAAACAAATATTAGGGAAGAAAAGATCTTCTAAAAGCATTTTAGAATTATACTTTAGAAGCTGTAAAATTATGTTCAACAAATTTCTAGAAGGTTTATTGATGCTTCACTGAACAGGTACTGCTTTCTTAGCACATTTTAAAGACTCTTTATCAGCTTTGCAGGCACAACCCTCCTCTAATCAAGCTCACCTTTAGAGGGCAAACAGCTGAATGTCACATTCCCTGCAGCCACACAACACCTTCTTTTCACCAAGAATGGTGGGGAGCAACACAAGCTACCACAGGAAAAGAGTGGCTGTTTGCAGGCAGGGGAGGGGAAACTCCTTTCTGCACTGCACATGGAGGCAGCACAGAGCCAAGGGAAGGAATGGGGGACACAGCCTGGCTGCAGATCAGCTCAAAGCTGACCCCACAACCATGAAACTGCACCACTTACAGCAGCCTGGAACAATGGCACTGAAAAACTACAGAATGTGGGATTTGCAATTTCCCTTCTCTGCTTTGTGTATTTTGCAGGACTTTGCACATTGTTTATCTACTTGTCTGACAATTTTTCCTGAGGAATTAGAGCCAAAGGAGAGGCTCATTCAAGGCACCTTGGATTATTGTGGGAGTTTAGTCATAACTGTAAGTATTCTGGCAATAAAATGTGAAAGCTGAGGTAACTTCTCAAGCAAGCACAGCTGCCATCAAGATTATTTTCATGTTCCAAAGAGACTGTGAATCAAATGCTATACAGGGAGATGGAGCAGAAGGAATATTCCAGGGAACTCAGGGCTAATTCACCAGCTGTTGTTTAATCACTAGAATGCTGTTTCTTCTCCACAGAAATTCAGTATAATCACCAACAAGCAGGATTATTTTAACTATCCTGTGTTTCAAAAGTATTTTAAATATGCCAGAGGTGTGTACATGAAAACTGAAGGGCCCAAACCTGCCGAGGTGAGTTCCCTTCCCAAGGCCACTCAGGAACACCAAACACCCACTCACACACAGAGCTGAGGGCTCACAGCACAGCTTTTAAAAACAACGAGGTGCTATCTGCGCTGAGAATGAAGAACAGAGAGAAAAACACACACCTGTCTGCAAGAACATACGGGTGAGACGTTTGCCAAGTGAGAGGCCGGAATTTCATAACCGAGATAAAACGCCCCAAATTGTGAATTTCCTGCTTTTGATATTCTCCATGAACCATCCCAGACAAATAAAACAACTTAGCACCCTAAACACATTAAAAAGACATAAAAACATAAAAAGTTCAACTTAACAGCCATAAAACTAAGAAAAAAAAAAGATAGTCATGCAGTTCTAATCTGTAAATCTTAAATGAAAATTTCACATTACAATTGGTCCTGAAAGATCAAACTAACCAGTTTACTTCAATATGGAAATTGTTCTCTAAATCTTAATGGAAAACTATTCACATCCTCAACACTTCATACAGACCTACAAGCAGATCCCCCTTGCACAGCACCTGCATAACAGACCCAACAGCAAATTTAGCAGCTTATCACCCTGGGATACAGAATTATCACACAATTAGCAAATAGAAGAAAGATTAAACAGTCTGATATAGTATCAACATCATTCACTGACCTATTTAAAAGATGTATGATCATAATAAACACTTAAGTATTGATCCACTTTTAATTTAGCTTCCATAAAGCAAAATATACAAAAAAAATAATGTTAAATGTCATACCGGATACACTTCAGTCCAGAATCTGTGCTTTAACTTCTTTTTAGTCTTCTTTAACTGTTTGTTGTTCTTGAATGTGTCCAAGTGGGTCAGAACTCCCATAATTTTGGGAAAGCCATGTACCTGGCAAATGTTCAGGAATTCAAATGTCTCCATCTCAAATCCAAAGCTGGCATCAATGAGCATTAGAACCTGTAAACACAATCATCACTTTTCACTACAGCAATACCACAGTGCCCACAGGAGCTAATTTCAAAGACCACACCTTTAAACTCCTAAGCTTCTCAGAAACAAAAATTTTAAAGAAGGTTCTGTACTTTATTTTCATATACCCTGAAAACCAACTTTGGCTTTTTATTTGAAGTATGGAACTTGGCTGCTAAAGATGTTCTAGGAGCTCTAGGAATGCAATAATATTCAGTATTATAATAAGATCTGATTAAGTGTTTACCTGGTGAATTTAAAACATGCAACATTGATTATCTTCCAAGATTTTCAGGAACATCTTAGAAAATTAATATAACTCTTATATCTGTGTCTTGGATACACTAATGCCACTAAGGCCAAGTCTTTTGGCAAAATGAAATCATCTTTTTTCCCTTGTTGTAATTGTTGATACACATCACTAAAATGCACTGACATGGGGAAACAGCAGCCAACAGGCACATGAAAATGGAAGCAAAGTTGGTTTAGGGTCTCAACAATAAAGAACTTAAAGTGTACAGGAACTGATGACACCTCTTGAAGCACTGACACAATCTCGGCCCCCTAACAATAAATCCAAACAGATTCCCAGCACCACCACGTGCACACAGAATCTGCAACATCCACCAAATATACCAGCAGAAGTATTTGTACTGTTTGGTACATCTCCCTACTGGTACTCAGTAGGAAACATCAAATTAGAAGAATATCTAGATCAGTGTATAGATGCATTTAGATATTATATATTATATAGTTAATACTTAAGACAAGGATCCCAATACCTAATCAGCTGTGAGTAATACACTCCAAATCCACATGTAAAGTAAAATTCTAAACAAATGGATCATGCACTGGATCCCCAGGATCAGTTGATATAATCTCTTGATCCAAAAGTTGCAAGTAAATTACAACAATGACCACATTCCACTGAAATCAGTTGTATTACTACATGACATTCTTCACAGATGGAGACCTCAGAATCCATAAACAAAAACAACTGGTAAACTAATACATATTTCTACCTGGAACATTAGTTGAAAACCTCTTGGCTAAAAATAGTTTTCAGATTTTTTATGGTTTAATCCCTTAACGAGAAGTCACGGTGTCACCTTGGCCTGTTAGAACACCTTCCACTAGAAGTTTCCAGTTGCATTAGCAATGATGTTCAGCAGCATTTCCCTTCTCTCATCCTCCCCACCACCAAACACACACACTTTATTTTTCCCCACCCTAAGATGAGGGGAGTCCCAGGGTTACTGCAGTACATTAGGTGTGTCAAAGAGCTCAGGTCTGGTTCTCTTTGAAACCAAAGAGTTTTGCCTTTAATAGCAAGAAATGTGTAGAGAAATCAGACACTGGTGCAGTCCAATCAAAAGCAGTATTTTCAATATAAATTATAGCAGAAATCACATTCCATTGTTAACTTACCAAATCAGCAACTTTAGCCAGGTCAATCATTGTGTTAATGTCACATCCACATTCAATAATGGTCAGCCGGCGTTTTTTACCTGAAAACAGAATTAAGCATCAAAAACTGAAATAGAGGGAGCAAACCCATCCATACAGTTTTCTTTTCAGGTCACTTTCCTCAAGTTCCTCCAGGGTACCTGAGGCTCAGATCCTGGTCTAGCATGCAAATCATCCAACATGAATCACTCTAGAAGTGTCTGGTTTTACCTGTTCATAATTCTGCTAAAATGTAATTTTTTAATTTTAAATTATCGGATTTTCTTATACTGTACATATGCCAGATCACACATTCAAATGATTCATTCAAAATGACCAAAAATTATGAGAACATGAACACATCCCAGCTCTCAAAGCAACACAAGTAAGGAGCCCAAAAGAAGCATTTCCGTTTCTCCTATCTTTGTTCTCACCTGAAACAATTGTGACAGGACCTCGGATTTCAACCAGCTTTTGCCTGGTGAAGTTCTTAATGAGACACTTTATTACCGTGCTCTTCCCAACCTTGGGGGGGCCGACCACAACCACCACCACGGGAGGCGGCTCCAAAGGAGTCCGGTCAACCACGGGAATGTGATGTTTTTTAGTCTTCAGATCCTGAGTTCTGAGAAGAAATTTGCAGTAAATAAATACAGGAACGTCATGGATAGTGATATGTGCTATTTGAAAGTCTTCAGTATTTACAAAAGCTTGACCATAAAGGTTGAGCACAAGCACAAACACCGGAACTCCCACTGAGCCCAAGGAGCTATTGAGTTTTTCTATGATTCACACAGTGTACAATGCAACAGGGATGCACAAAACCCCTTCTCAAACACACACGGACGACAACGCGTCTGGGTGAATGGTGAACGCTAGGCAGACACACCAGTGAAAATTACAGTCTGTGTATTTCTGCACAAAGTAACAAAGAAAGTTCAGGCAGCTCCCACCCCTCCAGCCGCCTCTGCACACTCCAGAGCCAGCTCCCACTTCTCACCGATGGAAAGTCCTGGCCATCCGCACCGCGGACTGCACTGTAAAGGCTTTGGGGTTTCTCTTCCGTGCATTCTCCTCATCTCCTATGCCCAGGTCATTGAGATAACGTTTCCTTTTCTTCTCTGCCTTCGGCCCGCTATGCTTTGCACGATGTTTCTTCTTCTCTTTCTCCTCCATCTTACTCGTTCAACAGTTGTTTACAACCAGCAAGATTCCGAGTTCCTCCGTGTGACACGGAGCACAGCTGGCACGGGAAGAGAGCACAGTTGGCACATATACACAGCACACCAGCTGGAGAACACCGTGCCAGCACCACCAGGCCCAGCTCGCGGAGCTCATTCACGCTCGGCAGCCCCAGAGCCCTGCATTCCCGGCCCAGGGNCCGGAGCACACGCTGTCTCTCAGCGGGAGGGTGGCGGTGGCACCGCGCAGCCCGCACCGGGAACGGGAACCGGGAGCCGGCCCCGATGAGCGTGTTTAGGAATAAATTATTCTCTTGTAAGCTCTCAGAGTGCCCGCGGTAGCTGCCCGGCGGGGCCGGCCTCACAGCACCCGGAGCGGAGGAGGCCTAGGGACTTGAAGCTGCCCGCGGGCTCGGGGCAGCGCCCGTACGAACTGACAGATGCAGCCCCAGCGATCACTGTGAGAAAGATAAAAACATAAATCCTTGCCAAGTACTATGGGAGGACGAACAAGTCGGAGGGTGAAAGCCTATGAAGAGCTTTTCAGTGCAGTGAGCTCTGAGGGAATCACAGACACAAGTGGGATTTCACCTCTGAGCCCCCCGGGTGATGGAGTCCAGCCCGTGAGGGAGCAGCGCCGTGACCGCCTTGGCGCTGAGCGCCGCGGTCCTTGAACCTCCGGGCACGGCGACTCCGCCACCTCCCGGGCAGCCCAGCCCAGTGTCTAATCACCTTTCCTGTGAAGAAATTCTTGCTAATTTCCAACCTAAACCTCCCCTGGTGCAGTTTAACACTTTGTTCTCTTCTCCTGTCGCTAACACAACTTCGGTGGGGGCATTTTGCAGGTACCAAGCCCCGCACCTACAGGACATGACCAGGCATGCAGAGGGCAAGGTACCCCAGGTGAGAAGTGGGTCATTGTTTTTTCTCAGGTCTGTGCCCACGCCTGAAGGTCAGTCCCCCTGAGGCGCGTTGTGGGTGCAGACTCTGCTGAATGAAGCTTAAAGAGCCCTCTTGTCTGGGATGATTTGCCTTTTGGCATGAGCCAGTGAGGGGCGGGGCTGCTAGAGAAGGGTCCAGGCTGTGAACTGCTCCCTCTGCGATGCTGGCTCCCTCCTGCCTCCCAGGCAGGTGCCTTCCAGCTGGACTTGCAAGGGCCGTGGCTGTCACACTAGTCCTGCTGCAGGAGGAGGTGGCTGTGAAGAAAGGAATGGGATTTGCAGGTTCCCACATAATGAGGAGCTTGGGACACTCCACAGTGGAGTAGGCCCAGGCTGACTCTAAGTGATATTGATGAATTTGGGTTCTCACTATCTCTTTGACAAGTCACATAGAAGAAAATACATTTGTCAATATTTAGCATGCAAAATCCTCCCTTCTTCTATGAACAGGTGCATTTTACAGGCAGAAGAGTAGTTCAACTACTGAAGAGATTTGGTTCCTGCCCTAGCTCTTCCTCAGCATCCTCATCTGACAGCAGAGATGCTGCTTGCATGCAAGACCAGGGGAAGCTACAATAGCATCACTGTGGAAGTACCTCCTACGTGTTGCATAAGCATTCTTATTAAGAAGGTATTATGAGGGAGAGGGTACATAAACAAATCTTAATGCATTTTTTCCTAAAAATTTACTTAAAGAGTTACATATACAAGTATAAATACAATCATATCTTTGTCCTTCACTCTCAAATACAACTTGTGTTCAAAGTGCCTTGCAGCTATTGTCTGAAGCCATGCAGCTCTTCTGTAATATGTGAGCTTGTTCCAATCCTTTAGGTCAAGGCAGAAAAGTTACAGCCACAGCTAAAAATTACTGACAAAAGTCAGGACTAATTTTCTGGACTCCTTGTGTACACACCTCCATAGACAGTTTGTTCAGGGATATCAATTTTATTAATAAAAGACTCATCTGTGATTAGGTTTTATTCTCATTGTTTCTCTTGTTCTATAAACAAAATAATTGAGTTAATAACAAATGTATTACAATCTAAGCATACTTTAAAATATTCCAGAGCCACATTTTAAAGACAAAAAAATCTGCATGTAGAGTTTTCAGCATCTTAAACACACATCCATGGCAGTTCTCCAGAGGTACACATGAAGAACCTTTCCATGATTACTGTGGTCTTCCGGACAACCATGGATCTTGAGAATTCTAAAAATAGGCTCAATGTGCAAATGCAAAGATGAAACACATTTTTCCTTTGAGTGCAATTCTACAACTTCATGAAGGTAAAAAAACTTAATTTAGTAAATAGACAATCACAATAAAAAAAGAGACAATTTGAAAGCAAATTATGCAAAAGAAAATCACAAAAATACTACCTTCTAAAATGCTGTGGTCATTTTTAAATGAAAGCACTATATATTGTGTACCCAAGAAAAGACCACTAGTGTTCTTTATCAGGAACACACCTAAAATACAAACACACCTAGTGAGATGTCCCCTGCTACCACCAAGGCTGCTTTTCCCATGTTTGTACCCTTCTTGTGTTAATGCTTTCTCAACTAAAAACTATAAATAGGTCTGTTATCTAAAATTCTTTAAGTTAAAATAAGTGAATTATGACCAGAATAGAAACAAAACTCAGTGCAGTGAGGCCACAAAAGCAACATCATAGTGCTAAGTGTGCTGGCAGAATGAATCCAGCACAGCCTGAACACAGAGAACTCTTCAGTGCTGCTGTCCTTGTGAAGATCAGGCTGTGCATGCAGGTTAATGTTAGGCTGCCCATAACCAAACACGTGCAGGAAACCTGCAAGAGCTGGGGAAAGATGGCTTGGGGTGGGGAGGCAGCTCAATTCAGCAGGTAGCCCTTGCTAACATGGCCCATCTTTCTTTCCCTTCCAGGCAAGGCACAAAACTGAGAGCAAGCCCTCTGCGCTTAGACCTGCAAAACCTCTAGCCACTTCAGACAACACTGTCAATTGAGAAAAAAAAAAATCACATTCATTTTCCATCAGGCAAGTGGAGCCACTGCCAGTTTCATGTCTGACCCAAATGACAGACTGAATTCTGGCCACCAAAAGCAGAAAGGTAACTTTTTGTCTGACTGTACTCTGCATTTTGCTCATTCTCAAACAGAATATCTAACCCCGTTCCAAAAATTTCATTTCTTATGCCTAGCCAATGAGGGTCATAGTCATTTACCATCTCCAGCAGCTGCTGCCCATACAATGGAGTGGCAGCTGTCCTTTGATACCCCCCTTCCTGCTTTGGCAGTACCAAAGGAGGACTGGCATTACTAGCTGCGAGCAGAGGGGAACTGTGCCTCACCTGCTCAAGGTCAGGTTCCCCCTCACCATAACTGCAAGTGGAGCCCTTCCCAAAGGGAGAGGTGCTTGACTTGGCATACAAACAGTTCTCAACGCCCAGTGCCTGGTTAGCATTGAAGTCGTTTAAGACAGGCTTCCTGTACGTATTCTCTTTAGCTGCTGGGTACTGATGATCTGTGCAAGGCTGGAAAACATCTGCATCTGAGTAGAAGCTTTCAGGGAAGAATTTCTTCAGGTGCGGATACTCCTGTGCCTGCTGTACAGGGAGCGAGAACGGAGGGGCACTTCCCCCGCTTCCCGTACCTAGCGGGACCCCTCTTCTCGAATAGTCCGAACCGAAGTCAGCTGGAGTCTGGCCCAGTGCTCCAAACGCGTTATCCAAGCTCCTGAAATGCATGTCGAGCCTCGAGTACAGCTGTCCCGAGTAGGACGGCGGCTGACCGCAGAAGCTCTGGCTCCCTCCTGGCAGGCCTGGCCGCGAGCAGAGGAGGCTCCGCTCCGTTCCCGGGCCCTGCTGCGCCGGGGGCCGCTCCTGGCCGGCGCACCGGGGCGGCTTCGGCTTGCCCGGCCTGGCGCAGGCGGCGGCTTCGCTCTTCTTGTGATTTAGCTGCCGGGCTCTCCTATTCTGGAACCACACCTGCGGGACGGGACCGCCAGAGACTGAGCACCCAGGCCGCCGGGGAAGCCGCTCCGCCACCCGCCCGTCCTCCCTCCCGGACCGCCCCTCTCACCTGGATCCGGGACTCGGGGATTTCGGTGAGGCCGGAGAGCTGCTCCCGCAGGGCGATGCCGGGGTACGGCTCCTTCTCGAAGGCGCGGACCAGCAGCTCCAGCTGCGCCTTGCTGAAGGTGGTTCGCTTGCGGCGGCCGCCCC
>VXBR01007332.1:3843025-3855437 GCA_013400215.1 Cisticola juncidis | reverse complement strand
ACTGGCGAGCTCCATGCCGGCCGAGATCAGCGGACAGTGGCACGGCACTGGCAGCTCCGTGCCTTAAGAACCCTCCACTCCGGCCCTTAGCGACCCCCACCCAGCCGGCCCGGCCCCGCCGAAGCTCCGAGGGTGACTCAGAGCCGTCTTCCACACCTCCATTGTCATCCCATCACCAAAATACACATAATGAGGGCTCGCCCCATCCAAGGAGCCGGAGTGTCTCCCAGCGAAGTCCCCGTTGCTGCCACCAACACATCCACCTTTCCTTATTCCAAATGGAGAGCGAATAATTTAATAAAGAAATCTTTCACCTTTGGTTCAGCCCCCTGAGGGAGCTCCCCTTCTCTCTGCACTGCCTGGAGCTCTGCTGGAAACCTGGTGGTTCCCCAGTGCCAGGAGGCCTCCATACCACCCTTCTCCTAAAGGTAAAGCATCCCAGCTCTACTGCACCCAGGTGACAAGTCCTTGTCTTCCCCATTTGGTTACCCTGCTCTTATTCCCATCCATGGGACATTTCTCATCAGCTTTACTGCAGGAAACAAAGTGCTGGTGGCTTTACCAGACATTACATCAACACCCAATGTTCACAGTAAAGGACAAAACCTCCCTCAGCACACTCTGAAGTCACCCAGGTCAGACAGAGCAGTCTTCCTCTGGAGTGCATGCTGAATAGCTCAGCAAAAAGTCTTCCTTTCCTAGGGCAGCTTTTTTTCCCTCCAGACAGCTCTGCTCGTCCAAGTCAGGTACAGAACAAGCAAGGTCTGTGTTATCAGCCCAAGGTGAAATCATGAACAACATATTAATTCAAAAGAGTGGCCAGAAATATCATTTAAGAGAGCCAAGAGTGACATAAGGGATTTACAGGGAGCAACAGTTGCAACACTGAAAAGGATTAGATGTTAGAAGAGAAGCAAATCAGTCAGTGTAAAAATTTGTCAAATGAAGCCATTAATGGCTATCACTGAAGGTGTTCAAGAGCAGCAGCAGCATTACATCATGTGTTTATCATCTCAACATGTTCCCATTCATTTTTCAAATCTGGGACCCACTCCAGCTTGCTGTGAAGCTGAAGGGTACAGAGACAAAGTTTGTGTGAGCTGGCACACACTGCATTCTGCAGGGACCAGTGCACCCATCATCCGTGCTGCCACTTCTGAGCTGAGCTGCACAAGGGTTTTAACATAATACGCAACATCACAGTGCTTCACTCAGAAACCACTACATAAATAATATTTTCAAGCAGAAGTGCTTGAAGACACTGAGAATTTCAGAGGGATGACAGCAGCAAGTAGCTCAGAACATCTGGAAACAACAGCTCGAAGCAATTTCTCAGTACTTCTCCCCTTTCTTCTACCTTGGCATCCTCGTAAGCCTGAACTGTGATAGCACAAAACCATCCCACATGATTTATTTTCTCCTCTTCAGCTCCAGGATAGTTTGAAGATTTTCCTGTCCAGTAAAATGTGTATTTAAGCAAGAATTGTCATATGGGAGAAAGGAAAAAGTATGTCAGGTGGAAAATGGTTCAGCAGTAGAGAGTAGAGTCATGGGCTGTTTCTAATAGTTCAGGTTTATTTAACTTCTGTTATTCAGATACACATGAAAGTAGGGGTGGTTGAAGGCTCAGGTACAATAAGCAGACTTATAAAGCTTGGGGGCATAGTTTTATTTACTGTGTTCACTACAGCAAATTCACCTTCAGCTATTGATTCTTGCTCTAAGCATGCCGTGTTCAACACTAGCTGCCTTGATAACCCCACAGGGCTTTGCACACAGTTGTGCACAAGCCATCTCCAGTGCACTATGGCTAGCAAAGATCATGCAGCTGCTTCTTCAAAAAAAGCTGGGTTTTGTGGATTTTTTCCAGTTTAGTTTTTGGTAAGCTTTATTCAAGCATCAGCATGGGATAGGGATGATAGGGGCGAAGAATAAGAGAGAATTGAGGAGCCTTAATTTGAACACGCACAACAAAGTATAGAATTGCATATGACCTTTCCATCTCTGCAATTCCAATACATCTGTCCATGAGGTACAGCTACACTGGATCAAGGATACCGAGGATGTTTGCACGGTACAAAGAGAGATTACTCATTCAGTCTGGACAGAGGCAATGCTAGAACAAATGCTTAAATTTTTGTTTTTGGATTTCCAGTTTTCACGGCAGGAAAGCACAGTGTCTTAAGGGACTAACTACAACACAAAGCTGCCCCTGCAGGCAGCCTGCAATATTGGGCTCACAAGAACAGGGAAACCACCTCCTCCAACACACACATACTCACCTTATAGACACTGCCAGTGCAGAAGAGATAAGAAGGAGCCAGCAGAGGCTTGCACAGACTTGCACTGCTTGCTGACATTGACTGTCCATCACTACTAGCTCGGCTCAAATAGAACACGCTTTTGTTAACATCCCCTAGCTATAGAGAGAGCAGTTCACACTTTCCGGAGTTATTGTTTGAGGCACTCTGCCAGGCAGCCTCTTTACACCCTACATTTTCCGAGATTTTCTTTGCAATGCTAATTGATAAAGATTGCGAGTTTTGTTTTTAAGTCAGATTCCAGGAAAGAAGACGACAATCGTTGCCTCCCCCTCCTTTTCCTCGTTTTCTGCTGAGGCATATGGACTTGGCCTAACATAAAAGCTAATTTCTGCCACAGCTGCAGTTTGACCATACACTAATCCACCAAGAACACTGACAAGCCCTTGCTGCCCGTGTTCCTTTGGCATCCTCGTGCTGTTGCCTGTCACTGACAATCAAAACAATTGCTTGTAATCTCCTGCACCTCCTCTCTGAATTCTATCAGGAAAATGGTGTTCTGACCCCTACTTTTGATCCATTTCACAAGTAGAGAAATGGGAAGAGTGTGGGAAAAGAACAAGCAATACCCAAAGCAGCATGCTTTACAAAACCAGCATCTCTTGGGTTCATAGGTTGTCTTCAGACTTCCACAAAAATCCACAGAATTTTGCTATAGATTTGAGTCCAAATGTGGAAACCCACTCTGCCAAGGGTCCTTTATGCTAGTTGTGATACAAGTGTCTCTACAGAGAAATTCAAATCACAGGTGGGATATGCTGAGAATAGAACAGAAATGAAGTATACACAAGTATATGTACATAAAGTGCATTTAGGAGCAACAGCACAATTATTAGACAAGGACTAGCCACAGTGCTCTCTAAAATGGCTCTCAAAAAAAGGTTTGGCCCTATCCTATGCAGGGCACTGGAAACAACTCTGTTCTCTCCCTCCAGAGCTGCCCTCATGTCAGGAGTTGCAAAGGTGGCACCAAAGTCATGCTAGCCTGAATGGTATGCTGAATCACCCAGTGCAGCAGGGCTCTGTCACCAGGCGCCTGCCTGGGGAGTCTTGGGACAAACACCCTTCAGAAATCCCTACATCAAACATTTTCTAGGGCAGCACAGTGCTATTGATGTTTGACCAGAACTTTCATCCTGAAGAAGGCAAGATCAATTTCACTAGCTGGCCTTCAGACATTAACACATCATAAAAAGGATGCTCATGCCCTGCTTATCTGGAATTCGACTTTAATTATCTTTTGGTACACCTTTTGCAGCCCATTACTTTCCAGTCAACACTGCTTTAATTATGGGCTTGGCAGTAACAGGCAGCTCTTACATCATTGAAATAAAAATGCCAGAAAGCAACCCTGGAGACTTGCAAAGAGATTTCATGTTCAAATGGAAAACGGTGGAATTCAGCAAAGCATGGATTCTCATTCACAAAGATTTCATACCATGAGCAGTACTCCCATGGCCAGAGGCACCCAGGAACCCTCCAGAGAACATGAGCAGACAAGTCATGGTTGTTCCAGCAGCCCCACTTGCTTTGAAAAGTAGTTCAATGTCCAGACATGTCCAGTTCCATGGTATATCAGGAGGATAAGCAGGATGGAGGCACATTTTGCACCTTGAGAAAAAAAAAAAAAAAAAAAAAGGCAAAATTTATGACACTCCTTGCTTTTCAAGAGCATACATTCCCCAGTCCAGAACTGGCTCTTGAGAGAGCTGTCACCTGCACTGAACTGTCCCTTACAGTAAACACTTTTGTTGTACCAAAGCATTGCTCTAGCCTTTTCTCCTACCAAAAATAAATGCTGCTTCTAATGCTTGAACGTGGAGGCAAAAAACATTGCTGAAAACACCATGTACCTTTGGGACATGACAGTCTTGCTCTTAGATCACACTAAAATCTATAGATTTCAAGGTGAAAAAGGCATTAGGCCAGTTTGAGATAACTTGGAATAATCTCACACTTCGGTATTTCTTATATTTAACTCTTTAAATAATCTATAGAACTGATTGTAATGCTCTAAAATGCAGGGTAACAATAAAAAAGGTCCCATCTACAAGACCAAGTGTCTGTCTCACCTGATGTTTAACTCTTCACCAATGATGAAAACTGGATACCTGCCATGGGAAGGTAGGAATCTATAACCAGCTCAGTAAATGATATGGTCATTTGGCACTTTTACTTGGAAATTATGATGAAGACCTTGGTCATTTTCAGCCAAAATTTCTATTTAGTGGATTTATTCAGTCTTCCTCTGAATGTATGTAAAATTTTAGCTTCCAGAGCATCCTCTCACTAGGACTTGTTACATGAAACAACACTTGGTTCCCTGTGTTCTGAACATGTAACCTGATAAAATCATTTGGTGCTTGCTGCCACCCACCCAAGAATGTGGAGTGACCTTCACTAATTCCAGCAGTTCACACTGACCATTTTTTTTCATCACACCCCTCCACTCTCTACCTTCAGCCACCTAATTTCCAGACTGAAGAATTCCATCTTATTCATGCTAGCTGGTCCATGATCACATCCCCTATGGTAACTGCTCCATGCCTTCATCGCTCACATTGCCTTTTCCAGAGCTTTTTCTGGTTATGTTTTATCCTTCATGAAAAAAGATGACAGATTGACTCTCAGAACTTAAGATGTAGAGGAATCATGGTGTTCTAACCATTATGAAAGTAATGTGCAGGTTTTTTTCCACTTCCAAAAGACATTTGCTTTGTCTTTTTAACCCTCACTGAGCTTGCATTCTCATAGAATTATCTATCAAACTCCTAGATCTTATTTCTATGTTGTAATGGTAATCTGCTGTGAAACCTGAAAACAGTTCCTTACTGTCACTATGCTGCCTACTGGTGAGTTTTTGAGTCATGTGATAATCTTGAAAGAAATTGTCATCCCTGTCAAAGAGAAGGCTGCCTTATATTTTAAAGGAAATAAGACCCCAGATAAAACTGAAGCCAAAGTATTTGTAAAAAATGTGTATTTTATGAAGTGGTAGCCCAGCCCAACACTGTTCATTTTTTTTTTCTGAGCAGTAGAAAAAAGTCTTAGATGATGGATGTTGGATAGCTGGGAAAGTGGTGATTAGAGTCCCCAGTCCCATGCAATACAATGTCTCCTGCTCTGGTGGAGGAAAATCTGTGCTCTGCGGGACAGACCTGCCTCCCATAGCCACACAGAACACTGATCTGCAGTTTGAACAGGCTGAGCCTGAGCCTGTTAAGGGTTAGGATGACCACAGGGAAGGACAAATCAGTAAGGCAGGAATGGGCTGGAGTAGGATTTCCCTGTTCAATAAGCCTAATGAATAGATTATCACTATTCTTGGCCCCTTTGAACACACAGTAGAAAAGCCACATAGGCATGCAATAGCAAACCTGTGGTCACTAAAATCCTGCCTCAGGAAACAATAAAAAAATTGTGGATAAAATATCCTCCAGAAATCTAGCCTGAGCCTCCAGAGGATTACTGAGCCCAGTTCAATCTGGTGAGCCCTCGCTTGCAGCAGCACTACTGAGATAAATGTGATTTCCTTTAAATGCAGTGGTATTCCATGCCCACTACAGACAGGCTCACAGGCTACATTACTTTACAGGAATCCTTTTCCCTGTACTCAGTGCAGTCTCCTTCCCTGTTTCTTCTCCTTTGTGAGAAGGCGTCTGCCATCGTCCTCACTCATGCTGTTCGTGTAACTGCAGATACAGCCTGTGACTGATCAGCTCCAGAAGCACTACTGGACTCTTGGCATCTGAGAGAATCAAACTCTGAACTGCAGACATTTTAGGAAAAGGACTATCTTCTTCTTGTGCTGACAGAATTAGGCACACTCAAATGATACCATACAACAAACCTCAACATCATAGTCTGCTGAACTTGATTATGATAACTAGTCACCTAAAGACGAGTGAATTTGGCCTTAAGGCTAGTCTGCTGGGACTGGAGACAAGTTGTCTGGAGTCCCCTCCTCCCTATTTAAAGAACTATTTCTCTACCCTCCCTTGTCAATCCCATTCCTCCTCATCTCCCAAATAACATCCCCACCCATGTGGCTGTAGTGAAACATGCTTCCCACCTATCTCACCCATCTACTAGTGACTGACCCCATTTCTTTCCTAGATCTGTGCTGTTTTTTTTCTACTGCACTCAGTTTTTCCATCACGATATTCCTCTTCCAGACACATAGGAAAAAAAATACTCAGGACTAGAAAACTGTATCAATTGACATGACTTGTTCATTAACTGAGAAGCACAAAGAAGATCCATTAGTTGGTCCCAATGGACCCTCAAAAACAGTAAACTAAATGGAAGCCTTTCCTTTTTTGTGTTTACTGCCATACCACTTGGCAACATAAGGCAGTATCTTTCCAAATAGGAAGCAATAACAAAGACTTGGGAACTCCTTCAGAGAGAGAGAAGAAATAGTGTCAGGTACCAAACACCATGTATTAAAATACACATGCTCTCTCATGAGTGGTTAAAGGACAGAACAAGCTATCAAAATGCTGAGGATTTGCTGGAGATTTACTCATCATCCTTTTATAACCACTGTATGTGCTGTAGCATGCTGCTGTGCAGAGTCACAGCCCTGCATCTGTATGAAATACACTTTTGAATAGTCTAAACTACTGAGGTTTTTCCAATATGACCAATATGAATAAGGCTGTCTAGTTAAAATTTATCCTTGCAAAGTACATTCAGTTTTATTAAATATCCTCCCAAATGACATAAAATCTTTTTTTGCTCCCATACCTTCAAAAACTTCTCAAATACTTGTAGTTAATATCCAATTTTTAAAATTCCACCAAATCCATGTGGCACAAACCCAACATTTATAAACTGAGACTTCAAATGTTACTTGTTAATATTTCATTTTCTAAAGCTACCTCACATAATAAAAAAAAGACATCAGAGATGTCCACAAAATATTTTTAGTAGGACTCAAGTTACTGACTTCCATCAGATATGGGTAAAAACAAATGGAGAACTTTAAACTGGTCAGCTGTGGTCAACACTGAAGCTCTCTGTGCAACCTGGACTGCTGAGCCTAGGCTGTCTCTTTACAAAGGCTTATTAAGGCAGTGTTGGTTGAAGCACATTGTGATAAAGGCAGATGTTTCACCTTCCTTTTCCTTTTTAATAACAGAAACCTCCCCACAGTGATATTGTTAGGATAGGCATATAGAACTCTGACATAAATTCACCTCTGAAGTGCACAAACTGCATGTGTAGTAAAATCAGTGAGAATTCCAAATGTTTAAAACTGAAAGGTGTTACTTAGTTCTTAATCTTTACAAAGAATAAAGTATTTGGCTGCAACCTTTATAGCTGACAATCTCCAAGATTTGAATTATGCTCATAATTGTGCTTAAAATGTGATAGAAGAGAAGTAGTTTTATCAAACACCCAAGGAAACCAATGACAAATGAGAAAGACACAACAGATATATGCAAAGGTTTACTCACTTCGAGTTGCAAAGACTATTCACTATGGCATCAAACAAAAATAATTACTATCATATACTGCTTCTTCTTATTCACATCTCATTACACTCAACTTCCCTGTAAGTCTGGGAATCTGCTGAAAATCTTGTCCATTAACTTCAAAAATGCAATACTTCTCAAACTGCAACAGAAAATATTTTAAAAGACCGTACTTTTCCTTAGCTTCTGTAGTCTTAGAACTAAAAGATTAGGGTGATACAATTCTGAGTTCCCACTGAAAATTAAAAGTGGCAGGGGAATAGTTAGGTTAACTGGCTACATTAGGAACCAGACTCTGCTTGCAGTGGTTTCATTATAGCATNAAAAAAAAAAAAAAAGTCCTGTTGATAATTCTTTTTCCATAGGTAACTTTCTCTGAATGTATCCCATCTCTTTTATACCAGCTTCAAATCCACTTTAAAATTGGCTCCAGTCTATTTCCAAGTACCTTCCTAAGAAAAGCCCAATCTCTAAATCCTTACTTATACAGAAAGTTGCAGTTTAAACAAGTCACATCACTGACCATGATGACTCATGCCATAAAATTTGTTCTGAATTTGACTAATCCTCCCTCTGCCTCCTTTTTTTTAAGGAATTTTAAACGACAGAGAAGAGCTAACGTGTCTCTATCTATTCTCTGGCATCCACCGGGAACACCAAACAAAAGAGGCCGACTACCTGGCAAATACCCTTTGTACTTCCCGATGGAAGTGAGATAGCCAATATCTCTAAGTTAGAGATAGCAAATGTTTCTAAACTGAAGAGGGAACAATTTTCTCCACTAGTAGGTGCAACAGGAACTTTAGTATTTGAAAACTGAATAGAGTGAAATAAGCCAGCTCTGTCTCAGGGACTAAGCAGAAAGAAGGCACAGGTCCATCTGGTTGTTTCAGTAGCATTAACCCATCTCAGTACATACCCAGTAGCTATGGAGACTTCAGGACGCCCTGGACACAGCTTCAGTGAAAAAAACAATTTTAAAAAATGAATGTAGCTGTCTTTGAAACCTCAAAGAGGATATGTCCCATCCTCATGGTACTATGTGGTTAATTTACCTGTTGATTTCACAAAGAACATTTCTTTCAGTTTTCTATTCTTAATAAATATCTGCGTCTTTAATACCAACCTAACTTGAAATCTAAACCAAGTAATACAAGTGCAAGAAAAAAAAGGGAAAAAAAGAAAAAAAGTGCAATTATGAGGGAATATGTTTTTAAATGATTTTTTTCCTTTCTAACTTTTTTTTAAGATTATGGTTCCCCTCTTTTCTATGGCCTCGACTACTATCCAAACAGACTCAGTTATCAATCTGTGCCGCCTGCAGCAGGGTGAAGCTGGGTTAGCTCATATTCTCCAGGGCTTACAGAGCCCTGCCATGGGGCTGGCAGTTTGCTGGTTGCTCCCTGCCATTATCTCCATGTTCTCCAGCACAGGAAAGGCCCGAGAAAGGATGGGGAGCTGTGGCAATCCTGTCACAACTGACATGTGTGATCCAAGCTACAGCATAAATCTGGCTTTGGTGAGCATGGCCAGAGCTGCCTGCTGTCTGCACTCATCCTTGCTCTGGGGTGTGGCATGCTGCTGAGAGCTGCCAATTCATAACTGCACACCGTTCACTCAGTTTTTGGCGCTGATTGGGATAAAAGGAAAGGAAATCAAAGTAGAAATTTCAGAAGTTTTGGTGAAATAACTTCATTTCCTGTAAACTAGGCAAAGTGAATTTGTTCTGCATTTTTTCAATAATTCACATAACTGTTTAGGATTTGTTGTTTCCAGTTTAGATTATACTTGTCAATAAATGCAATTCACTGATAAATAACATTTTCAGTGCTGAAGCCACAAAGATAACTGATCTGTCAAAAATACGAGGACAGAATTGTAAACCTTTGCAAAATATGATTGAGCAAGCTTTTCAGCTACTCTAAGAAATTATTCCCTCAAAATCAGTCATCAGCTGTATCTAACAACACCTAAGAAACACAAGAAAGATTATTCACTGAAAGCTGTGGACTTTCTGTTTTATGACACCTTCAAAGAAAGACAAAACGCCCTTTGAGAAGTATCCCGTAAGTGCAAGTCACCAACCTCTATTCAGAGAAACAAGATAATATTTAATGGCATGTGCTGGCCAGACTAGATGATGCTACAGGTCTTCTGGCTTTAAATTACTAAAACTGGAACTATATTCAGCTTCTTAAATACTCTAAAGACTCCTCTCTTTGTCAAGAGAAATAGCCTGTTTTAAAAAGTCAGGTCAAAGATGCTGTCCTGTATTAGAAATGGAATCTCTGAATGTCCAGCCCCCTAGCAAGGTCTGAGCAGGGAGTTGTCTTCATGAACTATTTCACATTCAAGTCCAAGGCTGCTGAGATGCCCAAGGCTGGTAGAGCTATCCATGGCAGTAAACAGGGCTGCCTGTGAGTGCAGGCTGCAGCCACACATGAAGCTGGAGGAGTATCACTTAATAAAAAGATACATCAGTTATTTTTGGCAACAGACAACGAAAAGTAAGCCAGCTCCCTGTCCTCTGCCCACGATGTCACAGCGCGGGCGGTCCCCGCTGGAGTGTGGCAGTGCGGGTGACACGACACCGTCTCTGACCGCTCCTGGCCACCAAGGCCAGTCTAAGGCGGCAAAAGCAGCAGCAGCGCCTGGCGCTGACAGCCCAGCCCGTGCCTTTGCTGTGCATCCACTGCCCTCTGCAGCCACCGCGGCGCAGCGCCCGGCCGTCCCCTCGGCCCTGAGCTGCTTTTTCACTGCATTCCGCCCTCGGGCCGTGCTGTGACCCCCGCTGAGGGTCCCGCTGCGGGCACGGCGGGCTCTGCTGCTGCGGGGCAGTCCCACGCTGTCCGACCGCAGAGCTCGGCCCGTCCCAGCATCGCCTTCGGACACGGCACCACGGGCAGGCAGAAGCAACTGTGTGCAGTGTTCTGAAGAGGGAGAAAATAACTAATGGGGAAAAAAAAAAGTTTCATTTCAGAAATTTCTCCCAGATACTAAGACGTAACTGGGGCCACTCTTCTCTCCTGCATCAGCAAAGCAACGCAGGGAAATTTATTATTTATTAGTTTTATTAATTAGGTGTAAATCCACATAGCCAACCTCACTGGGTTTTGTAGATGAGATTCCCAACAACAGTTTTACCACAGCAGGAATTTTTTACCAAACTCTTCTGTAATCTCAAAGAACACCCCAGAAAAATGAGGAAAAAAGGGGAGAAAAAAAGGCATAGGCAGGTCATTAACAGATAATTAACGGAGCAGCGTGTTTAGCCTTCAAGCAAGGAGAGAGAAGAGCACAGTCAAAATTTTGCAGTGTGTCTGCGCTGTCAGATATGCCAAACAAACAGGTAGCAAAGCTCAAAGGAAAGCATAAACCCGCCCAACACACCCCCCAAAATTTCTACCCCTAAGCAGCTGTCCCAAGGCCCTGGTGACTCGTTACTGAGACCACATTGCCAGAAGGGCACAGAACAGAAAATGCTGGACTCAATACGCTTAGAATCGCTAGTTTTCCAAAGGGAAGGTGCTCTGTACTGTTCTAGGTAACGACTGAAGTGCTCAGCGGTAGAAGGTCAAGAGCTGTTTGTTTTACCCCAGCAGCGAGCGCCACTGCAGCCTGTGACCGCTGTGTGCTGCGGCAGGGACAGCGCGCGTGTCCCCGGGACGGCCCCGGGGACAGCCCGGGAACGCCGCGGCCGCGGCGCCGCTCGGTGCCACCAGAGGGCGCTCGGGCACCGGGGCACGGAGGCGGGCCGGGCTGCGCCGGGCCGCGCTGCAGCTCAGGCCGCGTCTGCTGCCCTCGTCCCATTGCCTGCTTTTCTCCACACCGAAGGAGAGCGCTGCACTAAAGCAGCAAGGAGACAAGTTGAAAAGCTCACTCCAACTTCTGTGCTGTTCCACACTGCGTTCGGTACAGAATCGCAGAATTGATTAGGTTGGAAAAGACCTCTGAGACCATCGAGTCCAGTCTGTGACTGACCACCACCTTGTCAACTACGTACCACATCCAGTCTTTTCGTAAACACCTCCAGGGCGGTGACAGCACCACCTCCCTGGGCAGCCCATTCTAAAGCCTAATAACCCCAAACTTCCCCTAGTGCGGTTCTTGACCACGTCCTCTTGTCCTGCCACTGGCTGCTTGGGACAAGGGACCGATCCCCACCTGGCTACAGCCTCCTTGCAGGCAGCTGTACAGAGTCATGAGGTTTCCCCTGAGACTCCAGGCTAAACAACCCCAGCTCCTCAGCTGCTCCTCACAGTGCTTGTGTTCTAGACCCTTCACCAGCCTTCTGTCCTTCTCTGGACACATTCCAGCAGCTCAACAACCTTCCTAAACTGAGGGGCCACGACCTGGACACAGCACTCGAGGTGTGGCCTCAGCAGCGCCAAGCACAGGGGATGAACCCCTGCCTGGCCCTGCTGGCCACACCACTGCTGATCCAGGCCAGGATGGCATTGGCCTTCCTGGCCAAGTGGGCACACTGCTGGCTCATGTTCAGCCAGTGTTGACCAGCACAGTCCCGGTTTCACTTCCCCGCCCCTCTGCCCCGTCCTGGGCGTGTGCAGGCCCAGCCCAGGAGCCGACGCTCGGCACTCCCGGCGCTCCCCG